>DWAO01001208.1:0-20059 GCA_018230605.1 Heliconius congener
ATGGAAAATACATCATAATTAATTATAATCACGCATAATGTAATAATGAAGCTGAGTAAAGATGGCGACGGTGGGTTCAATTCCTACTCTGGGTTTTTTTTATTTATTTCCTTATCCCGGTAACAAGACATAGCGCAGCATTGAATTCCGCTAGTCACCACACAATATCTCTAAAATGATGCAGAGACAATATGACGCTAAAAAATATTTAATAATGATGAATTTCACTGTAATAGTTGAAATTTCAGATATTAATAATATATATTTATCAAATTCAGAGATATCAATTAGCTTTTAGCTTATATTAAATCCATTCATTACAATTTCTCATCATTTTTCTGCCCAGACAAAAAAAGCGCGACATTGAGTTCCGCTAGTATACGTACGACGTGTAGAATTCGAGTCAAAACATAAAACAGAGTGTCTAGACACTAGATTCTCTTAACCTTTAGTCTACAAATTCTACTAATCAAGGTTTATTTAAACCCAGAAAATAAATACTTAACAAGCAAATATTACACAATTTATTCTTTAATAAGAGTTATAATCAATTTATCAACTTATTTTGATAAGAGATAGTTGAGAAATCAATATTGCTGTGCCCTTGAGCGACCGGTTACGCTGTCATTGCAAAATGTGTTACGCAACTGTTTACGTAAGCGTCTCTTTATTATCTGTATTAAATCAACTGTCAAATCACTGTGTTTTTAATCTGTGTGTGTTTGACAGTGGCAGATGACGGATTTAGGCAGGTTTAAATACATATGTCAAGAGGCCAGTCGTGGCGTAGGGACTAAAGCGTGACTATAAAACCGACTGGTTGTGGGTTCGATCCCCACTCGACGAGATGAAATGTTTAGTTGAATTTATATTTTCATATCTTCGTGTGTCAAGGCAAAGCGCGGCGTTGAGTTCTTCCACTCCACACGCAATGCCTCCAGAATTCGGCAAAAAGTGGAGAACGGAGTGTCTTAACAATAGGTTCCTTCTGCCTACTCTGCTGTGTGCGGGATACAGCGTGAAGCTAATTTATTTATTTTAAATACATATGTGTTACATGAATCTGTGTCCAAGAGGAATATATATGTATAGCTAAGATATTCTAAATTGAGGACTGTTTTTTAAAAATGATGCGATTTTTCTGAGTCCACTGCTGGATCAGAACTGTGTGTGACTGTAAACGCGATAAATTGAGGGTACAATTTCAACCAGAATTTTTTACCTCGCTCTGTTAATGAGGCAAAGCACGCCGTTGAGTTCCACCACTCACCACACAATGCCTCCAGAATTCGACGGAGAGTGAGAACCGTTTCTTTCCAAGTATTAACTTAACATTAAACTCCCTCTCCCTACTCTGTTGTGTGCAAGATACAGAGGAAATCAGCTTGATTTAATTTTATTTAAAATTAAAATAAAATACGTTAGTAGTTTCTGACTAGTCCTGCGAAGCAGGTTAGACAGAAAAAACTTACTGTCAAGACACTGCGATCCCCACATTATGCCTGTTTTCAAGACATCGTCGTGTTAAATGGTGGAATTGAACCCACTGCTTTATCTTGCTATGGCAGGGAATGAAAGTAATTACCCCCGAGTGTAAATCGAACTTACTACCATCGCATCGAGGAAAAATATAAATTTTCTAATAGATATCAATTTTAAACACTTTAAGAGCATAGCGTGAAGTTATTTGTTTAACTTGGCCTTGCTAGTGAAAGTGTACCTGATTTAATACTGCCATATTAAATTGGACTCTACGATCGTATTATTTTTTATAAAAAGGAGGTCTTCTTAAATTAGTCGAAATATAAACCAATACACCTAGATCTGTCGATTGTATATAATTTGTTTTAAGTTAGAGTTTTTTTTATTTTTGTTATTTGTATTTAAATATCAACATTACTTTGAATGTAACTTGTATATAATATTATTTAGATTTTCTATATGTTCTTTATATATCTTTTTAATAATCTACTGTAAAGTAAATATTGTAAAGTTAAGTCTAATACGCTTATCTCAAAAACTACTGGATTAAATTAAAAAAATATTTTTGTGTTTCATAGTCTATTTGGAGGAAGGTTGTATAACAACACATTGGCGTGACGTGTCATTGGAATGGCGTAATTCAACGCCGCTAAACTATTAAATATTTAATAAAACCAAATGAAAATATTAAATATTTTATTGTCTTAAGTAGGAATCGAATCTTTAACCTGCCGCATTTACAGTCACACGTTCTCTCTGTCTCACACATCTTTGGTGCTAGTAGTGTGATTTTCTGTACTCAAAGAGACTAAATCTTAAATTTTTGATATAAAAATATTAAAAATTTAAGATAAGCTCGATATTAAAAATTTAAGATAAGCTCCACGCGTTCCTAAGAAAAAATATTTTCAAATTAATTCTGTCAAGTAAGACTGACTGACAACAAATTGATCCTACAAAGGTTCAAAGGTGAATCCAGCGGAGGGCACCTCTGCCTTTAATTTAAAGTGTACGACAGTATAGGACGCGAATAAAAAAAATATTTTAAAGCTTGACGCCATATCCCTCATATAGATGGTTTGCCTTATTAAATAGAATAAGGCAAGTTGTGTTTTAACACTATGTTACTATGTGCTTATAATTTAAATTTAATCTTTTCTTCGGGTGAGGACCAAGCCCCGATGACTTTTACCAGAATTTGAACACGTAAAACCGCGGTATAAATCATTGCAACCAAACAGCTACCAGCCAGTATCTTGTAATAGAAACGCAATGACCTCAAGCTATATAACATTACAACACTAAATAAGTAATTTAGAATTACATTAATTTAAAAATTTCCTTTCGAGTTTATTAATTTACTTAAAATCCATTTTAAATTAAAATTATTTGGATTTTTGGTGTAGTGATTCTAGGTTCTAGTTTTGAATGTTTAAGGCCGTCATGTCAAAAGGATCAGATCGTGTGAGCTCTTATTGTAAACACGATAGTTGTGGGTTCGATCGCACTCGGCGAAATGAAATATTTAATATTTTTATTTATTTTGTAACGAGGTAAATTGCAGTGTTGAGTTCCTCCACTCAATACGCAATGCCTCAAGAATTCGGTGGAACGTCGGGAGCGTAAGTGTCTTAAGGGGAACGGAATGCATTAAAACTACTCGTAGGTTCTCTGTGCTTCTGCACACAACTCCATTCTTTTTTTATTGTTAATGGTTACCATAATGTAAAAAAAAAGTTTAATGAAAAAATAAAACACATTTCATATTATTACGACATTTTAATATAAAAATAAAAATATTTACAATTATTAGGTCATTTCTAGAAAATAATGATAATATTCTTTTTATGGAAGTTAAAATTTTTGACGATTTATTTTCAATAATTTACCTTATGAGACTACTAAAAGCAGTAAAGTTACTCACTGTAGAAATCTTTAAGAAAGACAATATAAAAAAAACTACAATGAACTTTTTTAAGAACGATTTTGGCTCAACTAATTACTCTTTAAGTTTTAAGGGTGTATCAAATAAAACAAAAAAACGCACGCATTCTGTTTTAGTGCATTATTTTTTCGAATTTAAGGTTAATGGTGTTAGCCCTACTGGTTTCTGCAGCGACACTAACAGAGGGAAGAGGATACTCTGCCCCTCAGACATTACAAGCACAACGTTCAACAAGGCTTCTCGAGAGGACATCCAGTGCGGGATTCTTCTACTTGTGGCCGGTGATCAGGTTGATTAGTAGCTATTTTATTATGTTGGATAGTGAAACTTAACGCCGCAGCTTGCACCATAACGGAGAAATGAAAATTATTTAAATCTATTCATTCCCCCCAGGGACATTGAACACATAACTATAGCTTTTATAGTAAGACGCTGAATTACGGTTTGTTATTGGAGAGAAAAAAGTCTATGTTATGAATAAAATAAATAGTAAATATTGGGCAAGTGTAAATCGGTGTCGCGCATGAACGGTTGTTTTTGTTTTATGGGACCGAACTTAAACAGTTACTTTATCCTGCTTTCACTATTTTCTGATATAGCGGCAAAAGAAATATAACTTTTGTGAAAATTTCAACTGACTAACTATTACGGTTCATGAGACACAGCCTGGTGAAAGACGAACTGACAGACGGACGGACGGACAATGGAGTCTTAGCCTTAGAATAGGGTCCCGTTTTACCATTTTGGTACGGACACTAAAAAAATATATTTTCGTAAAAAAGGATTTTAAATTCAAATTATAAGCGCTATAACATAAAATGAATATTCTTTTTACTGTAACAACAAAAACAAACATTGAAAAAAGTATTATTACTTAATGATTAATCTGAAACATTTTAATACTAACAACTTTGAAAGAAAAAAAAATGGGATACATATTTTTAAGACTGCCATAGGATATTGTTTTTTTAAGATTTTGTTATCTTTCAAGATTTTTTTTAATTGCATTATTAAAAAGCTTTACAAAATCCTAAAAAATATTTTTTTAAGAAAGGAAAAGGAGACATTTTATAGAACTGTATTTTATACATTTTTTTTATAATACGTAAAGTCAGGTCTTCTGACAATGACCTTTCAAGTCTGTCGAGTTGTTAGACTATCTTTTATTTTGATTTTGGCCTTATTTGTAAACCTGAAATCAGTCATTATTGTTATTATTCAATTATTGACGACACGTGGTGGGATAGCTTCTTACTATAAACACGATGATTGTGGGTTCAATCGGGAGAATTGATTATTTTCATTTTGGTCATATAAAGTGCGGCTTGCTTGAGTTCCGCATTAAAGAGTTATTTTGTAAAAGTAAAAAATTGCATTTAAGTTTTGTCAGGCACCTAATATAATTATATTAAGTATGTATGGAAAAATTCTTTTAGAATAATTCTCTACACAAAATCGATAAAGTAAAATATTTTGAACTCGATTTTTTTTAACTCTCTTCGATATCTTAAATTCGTCTGTATTTGTGACTTAGGCTACTTAAATAAGTATTCTATAATTCGTACAAATGAGCAAACATATTTTCCTAAGCATTAACTATTATTTTCTTACAATATGGTTTCAAAAATAAAAATTTCTAAATAATTTTCGAAAAATACTTATTTTCCTACTAAGACGTGGATAAAATCGTTTAAATTTTATATGGAGCAATATTTTCCTAAATTATAAAACAACATAATGAGCAAATTTGAAATGTACTAAAGCAAAAGTCAAATAAATATTTTGTAAATCTAAATGTCAGTTGTGTCAGTTAAGTCAGTTCTTCAATTGGTAACTTATAATTTGTACTAATTAACGCTAAGTTTTTCTTAATTATTTATGATAATTTGTGATCTACTTTTTCCCAGCTATGTAGTTGCCCGCTTCGTCTTTGTAAAGATCCTCATTCACTCCATAAAATGCGGGGGCATTTGGACAGTCGACCTGAAAAATATTAATTAAATAACTAATGTACAAATTTACGTATATTACGCTGTCTAACAGTAGACGCGATGATTGTAGGTTCGATTAAGTTCAGGGGAAAGATTGGAAACTTTCTACCATCTGGGACTGACTCATAAAAATTTGGAGATTCAAACACAGCACACCAGGGCAGTACGCGAGGCAATTAAGAAATATTTGGCGTGTAGTAGTATCTACTTGTTGTTCTAATATTTATACTATATTTTTAAGACTTACCTTGAAGAACCAATCGCATACTCTCGCTTGCTGATTAAAAACAGTTCCAGGGGCACATAGAAATGAATACATCATGTTCCCTCCGATGCCGGGCACGCACCAGTGCCATACCTGTAACAGAAATAATACAAAATAAATAAACATATATTATTAATAATAAAAATTGTTTATGAGTATTTTCTCATAATTCAACCTGTATTCCGCATATAACAAGACAAGCACGGAGAACCTAGTGTCAAATTTCTTTCTCTACTTTCTGTTCGATTTCAAAACATTGCGCGTTAAATAGCTGAACCCATTATCACACTTTGTCTTAGCAGAGAGGAAAAATCCATTCATTCATGAAATTCGAAATTCGGGATTAATTAATTAATTATTCGGGATTCGAAACAACAACCGCTGCGTTTACGGTCAGACTCTGTTCCACTGTGCTATGACCGTACATCATTAATTATAATTTAAAATATTCCATACCTGACACTGAGTCTCGGGATCCGCATAGTATCCTGGTATCTTATCATCACAAGTAAACGATAAGCCTTTTGGCACTTCCTCGTACACAGGATAGTCTTCCCCCGGTATATAACCGTCTAATGCCTGGAAAAACATCATTTTTTACTTTTTAATTGAACTTTTTCCTCTAAGTGAAAATTGACGTTACAACCATCATTTAGACATTGCTACTGTGCCACGAAGGCGTTTAATTATTTTCGATTTTATCTTTATTTAATAACATCCCATTGTATTAAGTAATTATGTTAGAAATTACAATTTAATAAACTGTATAATTAAAATAAAATTATATCAATTAGTACCTTTTCTGAGTAAATGTTTACAATGTATAATTATTATATGATTATTTTTAGAATTACTAGTTGTGGATTCGATTGGATCGATCGTGGATCGAGAAAAAAATGCTTCACGCTATATCCTGCGTGCGGTTTGATGAGTGTCAAGACTCCGTCTTGCACCTTTTGCTCGAATTAGATATTGCGTCTTGAGTTGCTTTAATGGTAACTACGGTTGTTGATTCTATTTCCACTTGGTGGAATGATATACTTTCATTTACAACTTTCTGGTAACAAGACAAAAGGCAGCGTCACAATGTCACGACAAGTGGGAAACAAGATATCTTAAGACAAGGTTCCTTCGAGAATATAGCGTGATACTGAAAAATATAGTTACTAAAAAAAATTATCAGCTTCACGCTGTATCCAGCACACAGCAGGCAGGCAGAGGCAGGTAGAGGGAACGTAGTGGTAAGACACTCCGCTCCCGACTTTCTGCCGAATTCTGGAAGCATTTACTACTACTTTAAACAAAATATAGATACTTACAGCTGTCGATACATCTATTATATATAGAAGTACCGCAATGAGTCCTATGGTCCCCATAGATACGCCACACAGCTTTGCTTCTGACATGTTTCTTTATTTACAGAAAATCTTTTAATCTGTAAAAAAACATCTTTAGTTTATTGTCTAGAAATAATCTATTTTTGTAAAACTTGTGTAAAATAAATAAAAGATTATTCTCCGTATTACTGCCCTCCGAGCTGGTGAGAGCAACTAGAGCTTTTTAAGCTCCGCATCCGTAACCGATACTGTCGGATATCCAAAGCAAAAAACTATGCGTAACCGTAAACGAATCTGATATAAAAAAATAGGATGATCTCATATAAGGGAGTATAAACGCGCCTTGTCAAGAATTGATTTTTATTTATTTTGGATAACCGAAACGATATAATGGCGTTATGATGTAGCATTAAATACAAACATATTGTTACCAGAAAAAAAAACAACATATTCTTTAAAAAGTTAATACTCAAAAGTTTTATATCCACGCCAAAAAAGGAGAATCCCAAATATATCTGTAACTGAAACCGAAAACGAGAGCATTCTTCTAATATACGTATCTAGATCCGAATGTTACATTCGCAACCGTCAAGAATATATTATTATTTGAGGTATAACAGAAATAATCAAAATCTTTATAAATTTAAAGATCGATTTGCCTGATATTTAGGTCTCATTTGAGCTTTACGCTGTAAGCTAGTAAAGAAATCTCACTTACACCGCTAATTTTTTTTTATTTAGATGTTGAGCGACGGAGTTCGACGCCATTCACTAGAACTGACGAGCAAAAATAATTGAATATACGCTAGATAATATCTGGAGCTATTGACAAATAAATATTTTGTATAGCGTGGACCTGATATCCGTTTCAGGTTCCGTTCTTCATTTTGATGCATGTTGGATAGCGGAAATCAACGCCAAAATTATTATTTTTTATTTACTTTTTAAAAAAGAGTGTAAGTGATTTTAGTAAATTGGAGAAAAAAGAACAATATTATAAATCTTTTTAGTTTTGATTCAAACTCACGTCCTTCATTTTACTGATTTATAACTTATTCTCCAAACAGTTACGGTCAAACAAATCAAGTCAGTGGGAAAATTATAAAAAAATATGTCAACTTCACTAGTCTAGTAGAACAAAGGCCGCGTGTAGAATAGAAGTGAAAAAACTGTCAATTGTTATTCTAGATATAATTACAGGTATCTTTAGTGCGTACGTACGTAGTACTAAGTGAGTACTGATTATACAAAATTGTGGGATATTTCCTTAAAATGCATATACTATTAAATACATAATCATTTCCTTTTTTATATAAATTATCAAATATCTTTTTTTTCGTATATTTTATACAAAATCTGGCCTGTGACACTGGTCACTAAGGATCCGAATGTAAAAATCTTAAAAAAGAAGTACTACTGAGCTTCTAGGACCTTAAAGTGGAATATTACCACAGCAAAATCCGATGAAACAATACAAGAATATCGAAATCTCTGAGAAGCTAGGGGATGAAAGAAAAAAACCGATCATCTGAACGCTCTCTTTCATAAGTCGAGAAATCCAGATGGAATTTCACTGCACCACAATAGTGCTTTGTGCATGTGCTCCCTACATGTAGAAGATCACTCTTATCCACTCTCATCGAATTCGATCCTGAAGATAGGCGAGGATATCGGAGCCTACAGGCCTATCACTGTCAATTAATGGCGAACGCCATATTGACTGTCATTGGAATTAACTTGTGCCTTCTTTGAGATATCGCTCGACAATGTTGTAATATGGAGTGCAAGGAACATGGCTTAAGTCAACCCTCAGAAGTGGAGAAGTTCGCGAGATAACCGCTACAGTATACAAACAAACAGTTATTATTGCATAAGAGATATTGCATGATAATGAAGATAAGCTAAATCCATGTCAATGTTACGTTTCAACGCCCTTGTTTATAAAATAATCGCCCTTTCAAAAGTTACGTTTACAATATTCTTTACCTTCAGTTTTAAAAATTAAACATAAATAGCTTCACGCTCTTGCTCGCATACAGCAAGGTGTGGAATAGGGAATCTAGTGTTAAGACACCCCGTTCCCCATGCTCTACCCCAAATTTCGAGTAGCAGACCATTATGCCGCCCTATGTCTTGTTATCAGAGCGAGGTAGTGAAAAAAAATCATTATCGCAAGTGGGAATTAAACCTGCTACCATTGCGTTTATAGTCAGACAATGTACTATTTGACGATGGCCTCATATTTTATCTGTTCCACGCTGTATCTAGCATAAAGCAGGGAAGGCATGTTTTCAGTAACTGAACTTAACACGATTCAATAGACAATAATTAAAATAGATTATCCTTCCAAGTGGGAATCGAACCCACAACCAGCGCGTTCATACTCATACACCCAAGCCACCCATGGCCCTAAATTTACATACATAATATAGTAACAATAGTTCCTCATATCTGTCCATCTCGACGCATATAATTAGATTGGCTAATGCAAGGGTGATGTGAAAAAAACAATTTTTCGCCCAATTATCATAAAGGGGCCACTTGGTGTCTCACGGTGTGTGCCAAGTAAAGCATTTACAACATAATTGATTAGATAAATCATCTTTTAACTAGCTCTTTTTGTAATATGAGAGACTAACTTGTATATAAAACGCTACAACAAATTTAACTCTGACCTAAAGTTTTGTAATATATCTATATAGCCTTCCTTGATAAATGGACTATCCAACACAGAAAGAATTTTTGAATTCTAACCAGTAGAAACTGACATAAGCGCGTACAAAAAAATAAACTCTTTAACTTTGTAATATTTCTAGATACGAGTACATATATAGATTATAGTTTAGTTGCAAGTAAAGTATATAGGTTGGGACAATGATTGTGAGTTCGATTCTAACTACGTTAAGTTCGAAATAACTTCTCCAGTTGGATAAAATGAGAACGGAGTGTCTTAACAATAGGCCTTTTTTAAATAAATCAAAGACGTTGAAATTCGATTTCACCTAAAAGCTTATTGTTGTTAAATAATAATATCAATTCATTAAAAGTATGTAAAAAAATATATAATTTATAGATATAGCTACTATAGTGTCATCATCCAATAGCAACATACCGTGTAACTGCAAGCGATCGCTCTGAATTTGATTCAAGACAAAGTGACCAAATATGGCGTAGAACTCCGTCACTCGTTTGAATAGTTGAGCAACAGAGGTGTCGTAAGACTACTTGATCCCCTCTGTCTCCCCTGTGTGTGGGCTACACCATACATACGGCACAATTGTTCTATGTCCTTAGCAGAATTACTCAACAAGTGGAGGTTCAAGTCCCATCGCGTAAATTAAGATTCATTCTTAAGATAAAACTATTGTGTGTAACTAAATTACTAGTGGAAATTAAAAGCCCTGTCTCACGGTGTGTCGGTTACATATGCTGGTTGTGGGTTCGATTTCGCACTTTGAAGTTTTTTTACCCAGTTTTACAGTTATTAGGTTCCGCCAGTCAACCTACAAAATCTCTCAATACGCCGCTCTTTGCCTCGACACCAGACATCGAATAAAAGAAAATATAATTTTTAAATAAATATTTCATTTACTTCCCCGAATGGGGATAGTGCCCACAACCAGTCCCGTGTACAATCAAACACTTGTGCCCCTGCGCCACGACTGACCTCAAAGAAATGCCGAAAGTATTTTTCAAACGAACGTTATTTTTAAAGAACGATTAACGAATTACATATTTTTTTCGATGAATAAAGTATCCGAAACTAACCAATTTTTGAAATAAGCGCGTGTACCAATCAAGTTCTTCAGGAAGTTCGCTTAAAACACATTAAGAACTCCGGAGGTCATGTTGAAGTCATGAAGAGGTCTTTGAAGGTTCTCATGAAGAGGTTATGTTGAAGTCACGAAGAGGACAAGCTATAAACGGAATTCGGAAACCGTAGCGATTGACACTTTTTCACCTCGGCTATCCCGCTAGGGATAAAGCGTGAAGCTAGAAAAAGCACCCAAAACATTAGTGGCATCGAACCTATAGCATTCTTGTATACTTTTTTCCTGAGGTACAAAGGAAAAATCATTGTCAGTTCACAATAAACTTGACTTAACTTGGGATATTCTCACGCGTGCATTGCGTTACTTCCCCTTTCAGTCTGGTCTAGGCTTTTTGTGTAATTACCAATAGCTGTCGCTATGAATACTATAATTATACCTAATCAAATATTTCTAATACTATATTGTTCACTTGTTTGCATATACCTGTTAGTCAATAAGTTCACTTGGTCCAGCGGTACAAGTATACGCTTAAACAATTAATTTCAATTTAATTATAAATATAATAAAACAATTAGTTATTCTTTTTTTCTTTGTTTATAATAGCTAAAAACCGAAATTTTCGCATCACCATAGAAATTTCGAGAAATCGTCTCTTTGTGCTCATTGTATGCCAAATTACAGCGTTCTACGCTGCGCAGTTCGCCTGTACGTTGTCTGTGGGTCAGTCAATAATAAATGAAGTATTTTTTTGTTTCACGCAGTGTCTCGCAGATAGCAGGATAGGCAGAGGGGGCCTGAGAATCTAGTGACAGAATGCTGTTCCCTTTAAGACAATTTCGTTCTCCATTTTCCGCCGAGTTCTGGAGGCATTGCGTGTTGAGTGACGGAATTTAAAGCTGTGCTTTGCCTCGTTGCCATAGCGAGAAAGTGAAAATAAGAATAATTGAATTTCCCCGACTGGGAATCGAATCCATAACCTTTCACGTTTACAATCGTAAGCTGGTGCCCCTTCGCCACCACTCCGCGGACGAAAGTATTTTATATAGTTTAAAACAAATGCCTTCAAGCCTAAGGTTCATCTTTGGCATTGCGACTTACAAATTACAATAATCATAAAAAAGTTACGTAAAATCTTCTCACGACGCGCTCAAATTGTTGCAGTTTTATTTTTTTTAATGTCACAGTGTAATGTATAATAAAAAAAGTATATCTGGGTCAAGATGTAACTTTAATGAGTTTTATTTACAATATAAATACATAATATAAAATCTTAATTAGTAATTAAATAATTGAATTTATAAAAATACGAAGCGCGTCGTGGCGCAGCGTCTGACTGTAAACGCGACGCTTGTGGGTTCGATTTTCTCTTGAAGGAAAAAGTTATTTTCATTTCCTCACTTTAGTAACTAGACAAAGGCGCGGCGTCAGGTTCAGCAACTAAATATGCTATATCTTGAAAATTAGGTGGAAAGTAACGGAATGCCTCAACATTAGGTTCCCTTTGCTTACGAAGCAGAAAAAAATTAAAATCTTTTCAATTTTATTTCATCTGTTTTGTTTCATATAATGAGTACACTGCTATTACGCCTGATCTTTCAGATTTTTTGCTTCACGTTGTATGCCGCACGTAAAACGTAAAGGAAAATAACCTAGTACTTAGACCTTAGGGATTGCGTTTTGATTAGCGGAACTACGAGCGGAAACACGCTGGTCTTGGCCTCGTACCAGAAGTAGGAAATGAAAATATTTAATACTGAAGTATACTAATAGACCTGAAATTAATGAAACCCACAAACGTCACGTAACGTCACACGTGTGTGCTCCTGCGCCACAACGGCCTAACATACCGAATTAAAAGACAAAAAAACCAGAAATTCGTCACAATATTTCCTAATTCAATAGTCCCAACACTACAATTTAAATAATTACCTAAATAAGTGCGTGTGTATTAACAAAGAATCTTTATATCGCGTGTTTTCAACCACTGCGCTATATGTGTCGATATTTAAATTAATCATTTCCGTTTTAATATTTAACTAGTATTTACCCGCGGCCTTGTCGCCGTGGACAAATGAACATACGTAGATAATAGTTCCAATAACAAATCATCAGATGCCGGTCGCAGATGCACAAAGTACGACTGTAAATGCGACTAGTTGTAGGTTCGATTCCCACTCGAGCAGTTCTTTTCCTAGAGATACATTTAAATTTATATTATCATTTTTTCTCTCTGGTGGCCAGGCAAAGCGCGTCATTGAGTTCTGCCACTCAACACCTCCAGAGTCATAATACCTCCAGAGTTCGGCGAAAAGTGGATAACGGAGTGTTTTAACACTAGGTTCCCTCTGCCTACTCTGAAAGCGTGAAGCTGATTTATAAAAAAGTTATTTCAATATATCGCTTGCGACAATATTGCTACAAAATAAGTGAATTGGCTGAAACTTTAGCTATCGGTGTATGGATTTGTCTTAAAAATGATAATGTTATTAGATCACGAAAGTCATTCAAATGAGAATAAAAAATATTTATGTAGTCCAAGCGGGTGAAGCCACGCGGGGGCCACTAGTATTTAATATTTCTGCGAGTTCCGCCATTCAATACGCAATGCCTTGAGAATTCGGCGAAAAGTGGGAAACAACAGTGTCTTAATAGGAAACGGAGTGTCTTAGCAATAGATCTGCTTCTGCTTCCCTGCAAAAATATATAGATAGAAGATATCTCATTGTATAAATGGAATACAATACACGAATATCACAATAGTATCGCCATTACACAAATGCAAAGTTGCATCCTGTCTGTAGTCTATGCTTAAAAATGTTTTTAATACCATAATATAGGCCTAACCTAATCATATTTCTATACAGGTTTATTGATCCTCTCATTTTAAATTTCTGATGTCTTAATAATATGTGTTATAAAAATTCAACCTTGACACAAGTTTTATTATACTGTTCATTTACTGAAAGTATAGAGAATGCTTGTAAAAATTTTATTATGCTTAAACGTTTATAGTTAGTAGGTACTACAGAAGAAGAATTTATTTAAAGGGGTAGGGTGGGCAGAGGGAATGCACACCTAGTGGTAAGACACTCCGTTTCCATATAAGACACTTCCGCCCTCTACTTTCTGTCGTATCTTTGAGGCATTGCATGGCGGAATTAAGCGCCTTTTCTTCGTTACCAGAACGCAAAAATGTAAATATTTAATTCACAGAGTGGGATTCGAGCCTATAACCATCGCGTTTACAGTCGCCCGCTTATGCTCTTGCGCCACGACAACCTCATGTAAAGAAATGTTAGTATATTAAGTAATGACTGATACAATGTATTGAAATATAATATACCGCAGAGCAATTGTGTCAGTATGTCCTTTCCTGAAGACCACTTCACACTTCCTAATTTATATACAGAGTGGTCACATTTCAGAAGTAGTTATTTTTAGGTCAATAAGTTACATAACAAAAGTAAAGCACTGCCGTGTCAACCTTTTTGGCAACTACCACCACGCTGGATAATTTTTGCATAGGTAGTATTTGATATCTACGAGTATAATGGCTTGGTTGGGTTCTTACAGTTTCTTATGAGGGTCACCAGGTACTCCAAATCTTCAATGTTCCTTTATTTAATAGATTTTTTGTGTGGGCATTAAAGTGGTTAGATCCTGAGCTCAATTTCAGCTCTGTAGGTCCTTTTAGGAAGTACGCTTCGCGCTCGATTTGGCGTGCGAGACTACCATGCCCCCAGATCAAATATTCAAATACGCAGTCCCGTGGTGTCCAGAAAAATCTAGCTTTTTCAAGTAAACACAACCACATTTTTGCATCGATTTCGCTGCATTTTGTATAGGAAATATTATTACAAACTTATATTTGTAGTTCATCTCATACAAAATGACCGCACATAAAATGACATGCGATATGTCCGCAAATTTAAGTTTGTTAACTTTTATAAATTGCACTACTTACAATCTTGATATTAATATGAAAATTTCTGTGGGCGAGCCCTTTTCGAACTTAACCGATTTTCTTAGTTTTACGCTGTATTCTACATATAGCGTGATAAGCAAAGATAACCTAGTGTTCGTTCAGTTCAACTCAAATTTGGTGCACTTCTTTAGTGCTAGTAACAATACAATTAATAAAATGTGCTACCATCCAGTCAACTCAGTTTACACTACGCCCAACGATTTTTCTTTACTAGAAAACAAATGTAAATATACAAAAAAAATATCATTATAATAAGAAGAAAAATTATCAACCGCAAATGAAACGTCAGCTTCATTTTTCCTTAAGCCCATTATACATTTCCTATCTTTATATGCAGGGGTTCACATTCCGGAAGTGGTTGTTTGTAGGTTAATGGGTTATAAAGTTAAAAGACTAAGCTTATTCTAAATTTCTATGACTATTTTGCTATTTTTTACTGTGGAGTGGATATATGAATTTATTTTTAAATACTTTAAATGGTATTGAGGTGGTGTTGGTTATTTTTCATACGAAATAAAATATTTTTATTTATTTATTTATTTAATTCACAGCGACTGATTATAACCGCAATTGTTTTGTCGTTTTTTCATTTCTTTACTTTGGTACAGAGCAATTGTAAGGAAAGTGAGAAACGGAGAGCCTTAATACTAGATTTCCATCATCAACCTTGCTGTTCTGGAAAATATTACGAAACACATAAAAACTCTTTTATATAATTTTAGCCCAAACCTATTAAGTTTATAATAACAATTTAAACTAGAATTCATCAATAATAAGACCACTTTATTGTAACCAAATGAAGGAAGAAACTAGGAAATTAAATGCAGGAAATTTTAGTACACGTAAGTTAAATGAAGGTGCGCATGCGATGTCTCGTAACTAGGCTAATTCGAGTCTTTAGTTAATTTACATGCGTCGTTTTTTTTTCAGCATGCTTCACGCTTTATCCCGCATAAAGTAGGATAAGTAGAGACGATCTTGTTGTTAAGGCACTAAGTTCTCCACTTTTCGTCTGAATTCTAGATATTGTAGGTGGAGTTGAGAAACTCCCACATGGCCATCCATGTATGGATTTATGTATGTCTGATTTTTTTATTTACGTTGGGCTGGGCAAAGGTAATATTTATAAAATGACGAAATAAAAAATATATGCTTGCTTGCTTGTTACTCTATATTAAATCAATTTTGATAAAATTTCATATAAAAAATTAGTAGTTCTTATAACAATAATTATGTAAAATTATTTTACGTGTAAATATTTTTTTGTGAATTATAATTATGACTGATTTTGCTAATGTTAATTATTCAAGTGAAAGTTGGTAGATACTCACGGACTACGGTTCTCTACATATATTATGCTATAATAAATTAACTATTACATTTAAATAAGGTTAAGCAATTTTTAGGTAGTAACAATTAATTACATAATAATATATAATAATAATAATAATTAGCTTCACGCTTTTTTTCAGGCAGAGGGAACCTAGTGTTAAGACACTATGTTCAATACTTTCCACCGAATCATTCGAGGCGCTACATGCTAAGTGGCAGAACAGAATTCAATTACATTTTTTATACGTATTATCTTTTTTTATGTTCACGCTGTATCCCTCGTATCAGGACACGCAGAAGAAACCTTTTGTTGTAGCACTCCGTTATCCATTTCCCTTCGATTTTTGACATATTTCTGGTCAAAAACTCCCAAAGACTTTTCTGAGCTCCACCCACGACATATAAAAAAAAAGTACTAAGAATTCACTTCTTTGAAGGTAACTGGAGCAATGTGACGTAATATTCAATTTTAATAGTTAATTCACACATTTTTCGCATTGTGTGTGTTGATAAAAAAGATCCCTAGAATATAACCGTTTTTTTTTGCTGTCGCCCGCATACGGCCGATGGTTCTCAATGTGGACCATTTTGTCTTCCTACCAGAGCAAACAAATAAAACGAAAAATATCTAAGTAAGTTTCAGAACATTATATATATTATACTTTATACCAAAGTATTCAAAATGTAAAAAAAATCTAATATTTTTAATTCCATAACGCCTTTACAAAAAATTGCCAGTATGGTCGGCCTGATCTTAGTTCAGCAAAATCACAAAAATTTTTAACGTACCGGGACTCAAACCCGCAACCTCATGTCGTTGAAGATCTTGTTTGCCATCCAAGTTGTATAAAGTGCCAACAACCACATTGATATTTTTACAAATCTTAAAAGATTCTTTTTTCTTTACAATCGGATTATGACTGACTTATCATATTTTAAAAACTATTTAAGAAATCTAGGCATTATTTTTTCAAATGCACTATTATAAACATCTTTAAGTGTAACACAAAAACGTCAGTACTGTCAGTCCAAAAACGACTTCCAAGGCAGTTCAACTAAGAAGAAACGACGAGACACTCAGCCGTTGCTCTCTTCAAATATAATTTTACAGTAACTTTATAATTTTTATTAGAAAAAAATGTCAGTTATGTCAGTAATTTGCTAAAGTAAGTAAAATAAGTATAAATATTGTACATACCGTTTAGATCTCAACACAAACACAATCGACGCACAACTGAAGTTCTTACAAAGGGGGGAGGTATATAAACGAGCATAATGTAATATTAGAACGTATATACTAGTTATGGCGTTTGGTTTTGCTTATTAACAGAGGTGGAAAGAATGTGATCTGATTTTATAGAGTGTAGAGATGTAGAAGGTAGTGTTGCGACACTCAAGTAGTTTAAGAATAAAGCATACTTAAGCATAGCTGACACCTCATTCAAAGACTTCCGGTCTCTACTCTGTTCCTGTTCCTGTTAAGTGGCAGAACTCAACGCCGCGCTTTGCTTCCTTACCAGAGCGAGAAAATTAAAATATTAAATTTTTGATTCTCCTAATGGGAATTGGACCCACATCAGTTGCGTTCACAGCCGCACCCTTGCGCCACGAGTGGCCTTAATGAGTATATTTTATATTATAAAAACACTATTATCTCAATAAAATTGAGATCACCAGATATCTCAGATTCCTACTGCCTACCCTGTTATTTGCGGGATACAGCGTGAAGCTAAAAAAAATCTAGTGAATTACTATTTATATAATTGTGTACATAGTTATTAAGACTAAAGCGAGCGTGGGAATAAATACTTTTGAACAAACAACAGTTAAGATATTTTTTTTTATATATATAATTTTATTTCATGTATTTCCTGTATACGGAGGTAGAAGATCCATTCTTTATAATAATTAGATTGTCGAATCCCACCCACACATAGGGTACCTGGGAGCCTAGTGCTAAGACGCTCCGTTCAAATTAAGACACTTCCGTACCCTACTTTCCGTCCGCTTTACTTCGTTACCAGAGCAAGGAAATGAAAATTAAATATTTCATTCTCCTCGAGTGGAAATCGAACCCACAACCTCTCGTATAATACAGTCTCACGCTTGTGCCCCTGCGCCATGAATGGCCTATTTTTTTTTTTATTATCATGTTTTAAGTTTTTAATTTTTATTTTACATACAGTAAAGTAGAATAGATGGAGAATATTTTGCATCAAAATTCGAATTTAGTTGCGGAATTTAACGCAGTGCATAAGGCTTTCTGTTCTACGCATGAAAATGCGTGAAGTTGCTTTTATTTTTTTTAATTCATTCATTAAAATAACAATATTTTCAGTGATAAATATTTTATAAAAGGCGTTGCTAAGGGTGCGTTTCTGAAATTAGCGTATATATTATATGCATGCATTTCATTTCATTATGTATGCATTACGTGTTATTAAATATTTCATTTCCTTGAATGGGAATCGAACTCAGAACCTGTTGCATTTACAGTCATATTACACCTTATGCTCCTGCGCTAGGACAGGAAACAATAAACTATATTTTATTTTATAACATACAAAATATGTTTGTCAAATAATTATGAAAATAAGACAATTGTATAAAAATTACTAAATTTTAATTTTCACAAGCACAATATTTCTTCTTTATTTTGTCGTAACATATTGCTTTATTTTGAATTATAAAAAATAAATGTGTTTAAAATTTCAATTCATTAAAAAAAAGTTTTAGAGAATCGTGTAGAAATTGCGACATTACACGCTAGTATATTTCTTGTATATTCTTCACGCAAACACGCTGTATCCCGCTGGGTAGCCATGTATATACATGGAGTCAAACTCTGCATTCTTCACTTTTCGCCGAGTGCTTGAGGCTTTCTGTGTTGTGTAGCGAAACTCAATGCTACCTTTTGCCTCATTATCAGAGCTACAATATGAAAATATTAACCATTTCGTCCCCCGCACTGGAAACAAACCCACAAATGTCGCATTTACAATCACACACTTTTTCACCTGCGCCGCAACGACCTCAGTCAAATAAAATTAACATAATTTTAATAATTACGTTCCTTCGTGTAGAAATCGAATCCACAACCATCGCCTATAGTGGTACAATGGTCTCAATAAAATCTTCACCGATAAAAAAGCCATGACCTCTTTTTCATTATGTAAAATGATAAACAATAAAATATAAAAATATTTTGAGCTTGACACAGTATTAATTCAGCATATAGCAGTATAGGCAATATAGCACACGCCTCACAAGTTAACTACGTATTGAGTGGCGGAACTCAACGCCGGTATTTGTCTTACCGAACTGAGGAAATGAATAAAATGACCTACAACCATCGCCTATACAATAAAACGTCGGTTTCAATTTGCTAAAATTTATTAAAAGATAAAAAATCCTTCCTCCTTTTAAAACACACCCATTTTCACAAACTTCCAACAATATATATGTATAAAAATATTTTTAACTTTACGTAGTTTCCCGTCCATAGCAGGAAACACAGGCAGTACCTCGTTTCAAAACTCAGGATAAGAAGAGATACAGAAAGACAGAGAGATAGAGAAGAAGAATGGAAAACCGAGAAGAATGGAAAGAGAAAAACCCGCGACCTCCTTTCTACAAATGTCAAAGGATAAACAATAACGTATAAATATTATTACATACATACATTAATATGTATGTATATACAAATAATAAGTAATTATGGGTCACAACGATCGAGTGAAGACGGTCGGTCAGTCTGTCGTAACGCGGGCGTAATGTAATTGTTTCAAACGCTATAGCTAATTTTGATATTTTATATTTTTTTTAATTTTTTTATATATGTTTAATTTAATAGTCAACCAGGCCAGTCACTACCTCAAAAAGTTCGTGTCGTAGGGGCACAAATGTTCAACTGTCAACGACAAGTTGTGGGTTCGATTCCCACTCGAGG
>DWAO01001209.1:0-20052 GCA_018230605.1 Heliconius congener
GTTGAGTGGCAGAACTCAACGCCGCGCTTAGACTCGATACCAGAGCGAAGAAATGAAAATATAAATTTAAGGAAATATTTCGTCCTCCTCGAGTGAGGATCGAACCCACAAACAGTCGGTTTTACAGCCACACTTCGTGCCGCTGCGCCACGACTGGCCTCAATTATAAATAAGTATTTGAATATCTAAAACAATATTAAGTACCTTTTAAACTATATAAAGATAGGCTGCGTCAAATTGACGCATCCGTTTTATAAATCCGTTCTCTCTAAGTCACTGGTTCCCAACCAGTGTTCCACGGACCACCAGTGGTTCGCAATAGCCTTAATATGGTCCGCGAACGATTTTAACTTTATGACTCGGGCGAATTTTATGACTCGGGCGAGTGAGGCGAAGTTTCTATTTGATTATCACAGTTAATTTTTATTATACCTACATACATAGTGGTCCCTGCTACCAAGAATAATACAAAAGTAAACCTTGATCAAGAAAAGGTTGGGAAAAGAGAGAGAAGAGAGCAGGGGACTCTAAGTAAACATCGCGAATCCATCAGGATCTGATTAGGACATCTCATGGATCGCTAGAAGCTTTTGTGAGATCTATGTATCATTAAGACAAGTATCACCGATTGTGAATTATAACAAATATGTGAGTTAAAATTACGCATGGGTCTCTTTTACGTTTTTTTTTTTAGATTTTAATTTATGTTTTTTTCACTGATTTTGCCTTTTTAAACTTGAAGATATCACGTAAAAGTACTTATCATATATCATGATCATATAATATATTTTATTGTGATTTAACAAAGCAACGGGCAAACTGAAAATAAATGTTTTTTATAATGCTCAGAAAAAAAACTTTAGGTTCAAGTTTAGTTTTTTTTCTAAAATTAATTATCAGATTTTTTTATTATTTATACGTATGTGTGATATATAATTACAAACATTTTATTAAAAATAATAAAGATATCCCAATTTATGGTCAAATAAAAGATATGCGTCAAAACGCATACGCATGACGTGACATTTTGAATGTACATAACAATATTACTATCATACTAGGGTTAAAGGTGCTATATATAATATTATTATAAAAAAAACTTTATTTGATAAGACACGAAATGTTCTTAAAAGAACCCATGGCATTTTTTAAAAAAAACTAACTATATATAATAATAAATTAATGGCATAAATCCTATTAAAACATACCTCTATTAAGGAACATGTGCATTACACTGAATATACAATAAATAATAAAAATATATATATTTAAATTAAGGTTAAATATAATACATATTTGGATTCATATATTTTTCAAGTAAATGGTTTATTAAGTTATTAATGAACGCAAGCAAAGCACATCTTTTTAAGCTGTACCACCATTTGACATTTGTCATTTAAAGTGTAAACCGTAAACTGTGATGTCAACAAAAAGCAACGACGTATTTCAATTTGAATAATTTAGGTTGTTACAGTACATAATTGCAATATTTTTGTTATTTAAAGATATTATTTCAAACATATAACCCTAACTAATTTTAATTAAAAGATGATTTGATTCATAATATCATAGAATTTTGTAGCGAAAGTATAGTATATATAAGGTGTGGCATCACCCTTCCTTTGACTGTTGTTTATTTATTTTCTTACATTTTTACAGAGTTCTTACGTTTTGACCTACAATAAAATAAAAATTATAAAATAAAACATGACTGTGTTGGAATCTTTCTGGTCACCATGTATTTGGTCTTCGAACGTCAAGACTGGGAGCAAAGTAGTGGCGGCGTATACAGCAGCTATGAGCATAGTACTGATTACATTTATAGCATACCAAATGTCTGGTGGAGATTCAACACAATTATGGAATCCATTATTTGAAGCAGACGTAAGAGGATGTAAGTGTATAAGATTCCTTTTTTTTGTAGTTTTAACCTTGTGTTGAAACATTCAATTTTATGCTTTTTACCAAAATTTAAGACCTATATATATCTGCTAAGATATTCCAGTCTCCGGACCCTGCCTCAATTTAAGACTAAAGAATTCTCACCAGAGTGAGGAAAAGATAATTGCTATCCCTGAAAGCAAATTAAACCTATGTTTACCTCATGAACTACTACAATTACCTCATGTGATTATTTTAAATATAACTCTTAAGTTAAATAAGAAATATTTTATATTGTTTTTACAATTTTTCAGCTCTTCAGGTGTTTGGAACAATTTTCATAGTAATCTTAATTTGTCTTATTATATCATCTATTCTCATGGTAAGTAAGATTTCTACTTTTTTAAAACTACATTATACAAATATTCAATTGTTAACCTGATTATATATTTAGCTATAATATACCCTATATATATTATACTATGCTAGCAAGAATTCGTTTTCTATATATATTTCTAATATTAATTTAGTAAGAAATAATTAGATTTTCATTTCTCTGCTCTGGTAACAAGATACAACATGTTGCTAAGCCATTCAACATGTGGTGTTTTGGAAAGGAGGCAGGAAGTGATCAACATATTTGAGAGGCAGTCTTCCCTCTCAACACTAGTTTACCTGTACCTATCATATTCTATGTAGCTGTAAAAAATAAAGCTCATGAAGCTATAAAAGGCTTTTATATAATTGTTTAAAAATGAAAGGAAACTATGCTAATAAATTTGTTTTTAAATTTCAGGTTATGGGAATTAACATGTGGTTGCGAGGTTTAATGCTACCTTGGCTTATCACTATGGGAACTATTATTGCGTTTCAGTTTATATTTGGGCTGTGGCTGCTCGGAGGATATTATATTTATGTAAGTTATATTGTTAATGGTTATTGTAAATGAGAAATTACAGTAGTGCATTGATTATTGGAAGACATTTGGATAATTGATCTGTACTGTTTTGGCCTTGCATATACTATATTTTTTTTTGTCTATTTTTCATTTATTATAATTTTTATAAGTTACACTGGTATTAAGAGCCCTAAATTTTAGCATTTATGCCAAAATTTATATTATTATCTTAACTGTATCTATAAAAGTAAGAATTTTTTTATCAATTGTAAGGATTTTTTTTCTCAATCTTTGAGTACGCTTTTACAATTAGCAGTACTAAATTCCCCATTTTGTCTTATTAGATAAATTCCCCATTTTCTGTCCCACCTTGAGAAAAGCATAAATTAATTAGAATTGTGACTCAACCAAGTGCTGTCTACCGGAGAGGAGAAATAAAAAAATAATATGATAAATTCATATTGAATTGCCAAAGGGGCACCGTCAATGTGACAGGTTGTTAGTGGTTTTAATTTGGTCAATATTTAATGTTTTATTATTCTCATTTACAGCTTGATGCAACTTTTGCCGCCTTATTAGACTTTTTCTGGATGACATATAATGTAAGTGTAATCATTTAATTTATAGTTTAAAAATTAATTCAATAATATGAAAAACATAATAATTAAATTTACTTTTAAAAGAGTCTAGCAATAAAATGTATGTGCTACGTTGATGTTCTGTCATTTCAAACATGGGCAGAAAACAGAGAATGGAGTATTTTGACACTAAGTTCTTTCTCTCTATGTATGGGAAATATCATGAAGCTACATTACTGACTAATTATTATTTTTTGATATTAATTGTTATATTTTATATTTCAGATCTACTGCTGGATGTGTGTTCTTTCACAATACCAAATAATATTGGAAATGCAATCTCCGAATATTGAAATATTGGTTGAATATTGATTTATTGACTAAAATTTTTAAATGTTAACAATGTTTATCTATCAATAGTGTAGAACTACTACAGTGACGGTGTAAAGACCATCCCAGGTCAACAACAATCATACCGAGTCGAAAAAAAAAGTGAATATCATTCATTAACTCCAAAGAATTAAAGAGCTCTGTAACTTTATCATGGATCCCATAATCTGAACCTAAACCAATCTCTCAATAAAGTACCATTCAAAGGTATCACATTTAGGGGCCGTTCAAGTATTACGTAAGCAGTTTTTTTTGCAATTATTGACCCACCAGACCCCCCCCTTCCTTATGTCATCAAAAATAAGCAATCCTCTGATTGAACACGTGTTTCGTGGTTTATTTTAATCTCCCCACCCCCCATGTCATCAAAAATAAGCAAACTGAATAATGTTTTAACAATTTGGACATAAAGGAAATTGATCATATTATCTTAATAAAAATAGAGTAAATGATTTTTTTTATACTATTGATAGATGATTGTACAATACGAGGTTAAGCAATTGTTAGTTCTTAACAAGTATTTTGTTGCATTATGACCCCTACTTATAAACTGCTCTCAACTCTGAGATCCATATTGAGAGCGATCTTGAACGACATTGATCTTGAGATACCGCTTTCATTTATAAATTATGAAAATATTGTAGATTCCCACTCTGAATACTGAGATCTACCTTGAGAGTGATCCTGAGAAGATATCTTCGTTCATAACGACTCAGAATTGAGAGCGGGCTATAAATACGGGTCTAAGTAAATATATATAGTAAAAAGAAGTTATGTGTTCAACAAATAGTGTCAATGTATCAAAATGAAGATCTGAAATTCTTTATATTGTTAAAGGCCATTGAGTTGGTTATGAGTTCGATTCCACTAATGGGGAAATTGGTTATTTTCATTTCCCTGTTATAGTAGGACTTAGTGAGATATTGTTTTCTGTCAGTTAACTCAAATATCTTTTTTAATTAGGAAAAATGAAAATTCTTCACACAGTGATTCGTCACTAAGTTCTCTTGATTTTGACAATGACGAAGATTTTATATTTTAATATATTTTATATTTTTAATAAATATATTTATATAAAATATATTTAGCTATTAAATATATTTTATATAAATTGATTTATTAGAAATTCAATTTTATAACGAATGTCGTATATAGTTTTTTTTTTAATTTTATAATTCTTGAGAGTCGTAAAAAAAACACTTGTGGGGATAATAGTTTTAAAATCTTATTGTAGTAAACTAAAAGCTATATTAATAATATCTATAGATTTAACTACGTACTATAATATATGAATATGAATTTAAACTATAACGGTCCACGTAAATTGAATTGTATGTAACTCAAATACAGTATGGTCGATGAGTCGTGGCCGCCGTGAAGATAGTTCTAGATGGCTACGCAGATTTCATTTTAGGATATTCTCTTACTTTTGATTACTTATAAACGTAAGCGTTGTTGACGTTGCCTATAATGCTCAAAAATTCAGAGTTTAATTTCACGCACGGCCACAACTCGTCGACCGCACTGTACATATATGTAATAATTATGTAATAATATATCAATTAATTTGTTAAAAAAAACTATTTTAATTAACATTGTTAATGCCCATTTTCATTTTAAAATATTAAGTGTAATTTTTTTATAATTTTAGTATTAACATTAAATTGTAAACTTCCGTCCATTTCACACCACCGTCTTAGCTTATTGTGTATATTTTATTTTTTAATTCACATAAAAGATTTGTTTTTTTTTAAATTTACATATAAATTTAGACTATGATTAATTTAGAACTAAACAATGATTTTTGGCACAAAAAAATATTTTAGTATCTAGCATGCCACACGCAATGCCTCCAGAATTCGGCGGAAAGTGGGGAACGGAGTGTCTTAACTCTAGGTTCCCTCTGCCTACCCTGCTGTGTGGGGTACAGCGTGGAGCTGATAACTTGATAAATTTCTAGAATGTTATTTAGGAATCACTGAATTTATTAATGCCTTATTTATTATTGTAGATAATAACAATATGATGCGTTTTAAACAGCTATGTTTGTAAAGCCCAGTCGAAAAGATTTCTTTAAAACATAATGTCGATGACTTTTAAATGATAAATGTTAAGAAAATAAAATTAAAAAAACAACAGTGGTTGTGGGTTTGGTCCCCACGTGGGGACTTCTCTATTTTTTTTAGGTTCACGCTGTATCACGCACATTGCAAAGTCGGCATAGGTTACCTTGGAACCTAGTGTTACGACACTCCGTTGAGACACTTTTAGGATAATACTTAAAACCAAACTGGCCTTATTATATGATGATGCCTATATATTATATGTTTACTGTAAGTTTAAAAATGAAATATATATTTGTATTTACATTATAATTGTTTTAATTACCAAATTACATTTTTATTTTAATTTGCGTATACTCTATGAAACAGAGAGAAAAACGAAAGGAATGTTAGGTATTATTATTTTTTTGTTGTTATAGTAATAGTAGTAGTAGCTGCATTTTATTATGTATTAATAAAATTTAATTAATCAGGTTCACGCTGTTTCCCGCACACAGCAGAATTGCCCACTTTCTGCCGAACTCTGGAGGTATTGCGTATTGAGTAGCAGAATTCAAAGCCGCGCTGTGCCTCGACACCAGAGCGAAGAAATGGAAATATACATTTAAGTAAATAGTTCATCTACTCGAGTGTGAATCGAACCCACAGCCAGTCGGTTTTACAGTCACACTTAGTGCCGCGGCGCCACGACTGGCGCTTTATAAAAATAATAATTTTAAGGTACTATTATAAATTTAATTTTACTATGATTGATTGAGTATAGAGTTTAAATAAGCTATGAAGCCCCCATGAAGTAGCATACTAAGATCTTATTAAAAATAGTAATTTAGGAAATAATATGCTTTACAACATAATATATATTAATCTTTTATTCTTTGATCACGCATAGAGCAGGGTGGGCGGAGAACCTATAATATTAAGGGAGGGAACCTATATTATTAAGTTATAGTATTTAGACATTCCATTCCGTTTTTTCATTAAAATGCAAGTTCAATTAGTGCAAGAATGAATTTTAAGATACTCTTTAGTAAGATATACTCTAAACTATAATACAATTGATTTACTAGAAATTTTGCTAAGCGGTCTCTACAACATAAAGTTAACAAATTTTCATAATTAAATCATGATTTTGCCTTTAAGTACTTGTGTAGTACAAGCTTAAATTTTCATTTCGTCAATGTATATTTTTTTATCTGTTGTTTTAATGATCGTTATTGTGTAGTTTGACGTTTTAATAAAAAAAATATGTAATTTTTCAAGCAAAACATATTTTATATCAGCAGGAGAGAAAAAAAAGCTCATTTAAAATTCTTAATATTTTATTGGAGATTTCTGTCAAGTTATTGTTAAAAATAAAAATCAAAAATATCAGTTCAAAAAAAAAATTAAACATAACAAATAATTTCGATACAAGCCTATACCCAATTACTTTAATTACATCTTTAATACAATTTTTACGATAAATCTTAAATTACGATATAATAACGAAGCCTAAAAATCAAAATGAACAACTTTTCCATTCATATTGCACAATAAAATAGCACAAACAGCATAAATATTAATTTAATAATTATGAAATAATGTCTAATTTTATATTTAAAAAAAAAAAGTAAAAAGTATTTACTGGAATGGTTATGAGTATTTCAATTGTCATGCTTTTGTCTCTATAAATTAAAAATAATACTTTCTGTAATGTTTCTTAAAAAAAATATCGATTCTATTTTCGTTTAGAGTTAATCGATTTCTAAATACAAATTGCACCAACACTAGACATTCATTTGCTGTTATTTTAAAAATCAGAGAGGCTTCGATATAACTTTTTACAATTTTATATTTATTACTCGAATTCTAGAAAAGAAATAAAATTTCCCAAAATACAATTAAAACGTCTACTTATTCTAAATGTAAAATAATCAACAAAAGTCTTTGAGCGTGTCAAGAAAACAAAAACTGTCATAGATAATAAACGACATATTTACATTGAAATCTTATTTCGAATAATAAAATAATATACAATACTTATGTTATAATTTACACGTTAATATTGCCTAAATACGACCTCTATACTATATACTATACAATAATTTACAAAGAAGCTTACTTAAAATCGTTAAGTGATATGCAATAAGCTATAGGTATAGCTTAGCGGGCGAAGTCTTTCCCCTATTAAAACACTAAGAACAAAATACTGTTTTGACTCATTTCATCGCCATTACAATGACTTGTCTTTCAATAAACAATAAGTAAACATTTAAAAAATATAAATAAAGATTTTTTTTCTTATTCGAAAATATTGTAATATACCAGAATTTTCTACTTAATAATGCCAGTGGCGGTGCTGTATAAACATTTGGCACATTATGTCATGATGAACAACTAATTTTCAAACAATCTACGCTTTCGCCGTCGTTCTGAGTATTTCGTAATACTTATTCAATATTATTTAATCAAATCATTTACATTCAGTATTCGGTCAAATTTGACGCGTCATTTTAAATTACAAAATTATTTCAATGCTTAAAAAACCCAAACAATTGATGTGACGATTCATCGCGACAAGGAAAACTCCTTCGAATATTTCCAAAATTTCATCACTACCGCAAACATGGCTATGAGCTTGTTGAATACCAATTAGTGTTCGGCGGAGCGGACTTGTCCACGGGCTGGTGCGAGTGAGACGCGTGCGCGGAGTGCGCCTGCGGGTGATAGAGATGGAAGGACGACGGAGGATGGAAGAACTGCGTCTGATCTAACGACGATGCGTAATCTAGTGCTCCAGGTACTGCTGAATAGGCTTGAGGCTTTAAAGGTAAAGGAGCTTCTCCTAAATAAGAGTGCCTTAAAGCTTCAGAATACGCACTGTTGTCGTATGGTAAAGCATACTGTTGCTTGTCTCTTGGAGACACTGAGCCGGGCGGAGTCATCGCAGAGTGGTAGTCAGCATAACCGCCGTACGCCAACGTGCTTATATCTGTTCCTTTATGTCCCAATTGTTCTCCATATCCAGAACCCTCGCTACCAGGCGGCGTGGGAAGCGGCCCTGATTGTCCATCACTGGAATAATAGCCGCCTGTACGCCCATCTCCTAAAAAGTTACTTCGAATGACACTTTCACGATTCGCGTAAAGCTGCCTCAATAACGCGGAAGCAGGCGTTGGAGTGTGGTTTCCAGGAATTTGTCGATTTAAGTGATTCAAGTGATGATTTTGAGTTCCGATCCATTGTATGGTAGATTTTTGTTGCTGTTGTTTTAAGAGCGCATCAGTAGAAAAGTCTGTCGGCCTGTGAGAAATTTCTTTTCCATCTAGCGCTACAGATGGTAAATGCTTAGACATGGCATTTTCCAAATCTCTAACGGACGTGGCATCTGACGTTTCTGGAAGAGCTATTGCTTTGGTCATGTCTCGTTCAGGAGTGATTGCAGCACCAGGGTTAGACGAGCTCTTTCGTCGTTCTTCATCTCTGTCAACTTCTTCCTCACAATCAGTCGTGTGTTTTCGTTTCTTCAGTCTTCTGACTGGCATTGGCGAAGTGGCAGATCTATCCTGTGTTGTGTGTAGCGGTAAAGGTTGGTCATTCAGTCTAGTAAGATGTGTGACATCAGAGGTAGGTGGTGCTGTTGAAGCGGAATCTGTGTTAGTAGGCGCTTCGCTTCGGTCTACGTGTCGTGATGGTGGCGGAGGTGCTCCAGGAGTGTCAGCATCTGGTGGGCCGTTTTCTGGGTCACCCGTTGCTTCCTCTCTCTTAACTCCTTGAACACTTTCTTCTAATTGACAGCAGTCCATCACCGTATTAGGGTATTCACGACCACTGCAAGCAAGATAAAATAGTATTAAGCAATTTTGAATATATTTTTATTATTTTAATATGAATATTTGAAACAATTTTTGACAGTATAAAGATAAAGTAAGTACCTAATAACATAGTTGACGCATATAATATTTTGTTCCTCTGCGTTCTTGGAGGAGCAGACGACAGTGGCACAGGTCTGCATCCAGGTGTAGCCACCGAGCTTGTTCATCACTCTGTAGTAGTGTGTCAGCACTTGCCCCTTGTTCATTACTGTAACAAGTAACATTTAATACAAATAAATTTGAATACATATTATTATCCTTACAAAATAATTGTTTCGTTACATATTGGTTATTAAAATAATTGCGTTTCAATGGTCTAGTTCGGTGGGACAAAGTTTAATTTCAATTTACTTTATAATTTATGGAAAACAGGAACAATCAGATTCTCTTTTTACACTCCCCATGATGCAAAAAAATAACGAAGATAACTAAGCAAATCGTAAAAAAAATATTCAAGAATAAACCCGTTCCATAAATATTGAACAAAATATGTCATATTATTTCAAATAATGAGTTCTAATCTTAAGTGGTTTACTTTATTCAGATTTCATTTTCAATAGACGAGTTTTGACTCGTGGTTTGCCATGACATTCAATACAATAAGAGTATCTATACTATATATTATATTATGGTTTGTACCATAATCATAACTACAAAGAAATAATAGAGAATAATCATATAATTCAACCATAATTATATTCATTATAACTAAATCAGGACAGATATTCATAATCGCGACCTTGAATTAGTGACTTAAAGTGCATGATGACGATATAATATTATAATAGTGGTGTCATAAGTCTTAAGACAATTTTGTCCTATGTTTATGTTTCCTTTAGAGCAAAGTAGGCAAGAGGAAGAGAGAATCTGGTATTGAGACCATCCGTGCCTCACGCACCGCCCAATTGTCGAGACATTTTGTTGAGTGCTGGAACTCAACGCCGCACATCATACTTTAACTTTGAACTTTATTTATTAAGTATTTTCTTAAAGTCAACTAAAAAGTTTACTTTAGGCTCTGTTTTTGTAATACCTTAAATACAGTCAGACATACAAATAGACAAAACCGAGCAAGCATTACAAAGAAACAACAATAAATTTAAAAAACATGATATTGGGTATCATAATCGCTAAAGTTATACGTAAAAATATTCTATTATATTTTTTATTTCAGTCTTGCGCATGCGCATGTCAACTTGCATTAAATTCAATACGCACGAAACACAAAGTGTCCAACATGTGTATTGTGTACGTGAATCATTAAGACGGAGCAATATTTTGGTTTTGTTATTTTATTGTTTATTGTTGTAATTTACAATGTGGCTGGCCGCGAGCCAAATGTTAGGCGTCATTTGTAAATAGTACCTAACCTATAGTATTCTCTGTTATTGTTGTTTTTAACGTATTGCTCGTATATTGGAAGTTTTTCTAATTTAAAAATCAGTTACGAAAATGATTGGTGAATGCATAGTTATTACTTATTATTCGGTGTTAAGGTTTGATTTTATTTCTTAAATAAAATATTTAAAAAATCTATTCCGATAAGAATTTGATATTATATTCTTATCATTTCTCGCTCTGGTAACAAGACAAAGAGTGGCGTTAAATTTCACCGTTGAGTTGGTCTCCAAAACTGGAGCACCCTGAAAGCGGGGGTAGACCGCAATAGACGGGACCTCCAGCGAGGCGCCGTAGTAACATGCGCGATCCTGCGACGTCTCATAAAAGGGAGATGAGGGGATGGATGGGGAGGGTTTCCACTGGATCATTGAGGTCTCCAAAACTGGGCGGAATAAAGTATTTCAACACAAAATTCTCTTTGCCTACCTGGTTATATGCGGAATACAGTGAGTGTAAAGCTCAAATTTTTTTTAATAAAAAGTGACAGACATTGATAATATTCAACGTGAAACAAACGAACAACATCTATGTTTCAAATATTTATATGTATATCCAATTTTTTAATTGGATTAGTCTACAAATAACCCAGATTCGTTCTGAACCCGCACAATATTATCAGCAAAGTAAGTAAGGCATAATATGCAGAAAATCTCCACAATATATATTTAAAAAATTCTGTCTCAACTTTGTTACCCTACTAAGAAAAAAAAAGAAGAGTATTGATGTACTTGTTTCGAACTCATATATTAGGCCATCATAAACAATATAGGGCAAAATGGCAATACTAAACACATTTTCCTGCCCATTTAATAGAAATCATTTATCCTTATCGATCGAACGAATCGATTGTTTTCGATTATTCGTCCACCCATGACCCAATAAGAGTGAAATCGCAGCACTAGTGGCGTAATGTCACTTTGTATTCAGTGTGTGTTGGTAGAAATTCATGTCAAGAAGACATGAAGGCAGCTGGTAAATTTATGGATGATCTCAATTGAGCAGTATTTCGATATTTTTTTGCTTATATATTTTATAATTTATAAGTTTATTTGGCTTAGAGCTTATGTCAAGTTTAAAGAAGAAAAATATGATTTTTTTCTCTAAAGGTAAGGTTTATCATATCTTTTTTATATGGAAAGGTTACTTTTCTATATATTTGCGTTAAGACTCTTTAAACTTCAAAAGCAACTCTCCAGTCCTTCAAATAATGTAAATCCTAATTATAATCTAACAAAAAATTGATATTGGTTGATATCTATTATAAAAAGGAAAAATTTGCTGACTCACAGAATTTGAGTACTTCTTAGAAACTGATAAAAAAAATCTTTCATTTTTCCAAACTCACATAACGCAATATATTAAAAAAATACGTGCCTTTATAAATGTAGCAGTGGAAAAAAAACGTACATATATAAAACCAAATAATGTCATTTTCGTATGTGATATGATTATTTTCCACGTATCCGTCAGAATACAATTTAGGCCTAGCACCGTACTGCTTGTGATTTGAATAATAATATAGTAGCATCATTTCCTTTCTGCCCCGAGACGTGGGAAACGTCCTTAATGTTTTATGCCCACATTTTTTACTATGTAACCACATAGTAAAAATCTCTATAGGTATATACAGTATGTAAAAATTGTGAATTTTGAGTGAATCATTGTTCGTTAGGTATATGAGTAGTAGCATGATACATTGGTAGATTGTGCTATTCTTAGGCGGAACTCAACGCCGCGCATTGTCTCGTTACCAAAGGAAATGAAAATATTGAATTCCATTTACTCGTATTGTAATCGAACTCTCAACCTGTCGCGGTTACAGTACTACGCCTTTGTCCCTGCACCATCACTAGCCTCAAGAGACTGGGTTTAAAAGAATTATTTCCCAAATCTACCATAATTATGTAACAACATGGCCACCGAAGCCTATTGGTGGTGTACCTATACACCACCACCAATAGGCTTCGGTGGTCATGTTTTTACACGATTAACTCAAATCACGAAACGTCAACGTCGTTTAGTAACATTTTTACCACATTGATAGCTTTATGGGACCATTAATTTAAATTTAAAATACAAAATACGTATTTATATATATATATATATACCTATATGTATAGACGACGGCCAAATGTGGACATTTCAGTCGTAGAATAACAATGTATATAATTAACATAAAGTGCCCGGTGTTCGCTAGAAAGCGGGTAATTTGGTTACAGACGTACATACATACATGAAAATGGGATGCTTTATTTTGATATCGTATGTAAATCGTGTTTTATATGTAATAAAATTAACCTAAAACTTCCGTCAGCGCGCTGTGATAGAATTATTATATATATATTTTTTAAATATTTTTTTTAATTACTGTTTTTTAGAAATATCGATTAATGGGACTACGTAATATATTTTTTTCGTAAAAAAGTTCAAGGCTGACAATATAAATTTTATTGATTTGGTCGTCATTTTTTTATAAAAATCTAATTAGTTGTCTATTTTTTATTATTTTTTTTATCTTCACCCTAAAAAATATCTTGCATTAAGTTGGTCTTGCTACGCACAGAGAGGCTGCTGTTAAACAACTCTGTTCTGCACTATCGGAATGGCGAACCTAAACGTATAAAATTTCTTTGATCCATACCTCGTGGAGCTAGCTAGCTAATAGGGTAGGCAGAAGAGACCTAGTGTAACCTAAGACACTTTTAACATCTACTAGAATTATTATCTAGTGTAGTTGCCAGGGCGAGGAAATGAAAATAATAAATTCCCAGTGGAAATCGAACCCACACCTATCGTGCTAAAATCAGACGCTCTGCTGTTGCGTTATGACGGCCTCAATAATTAAAGTTTCGTAATATAATTTTCAATATAATACTTACAATCAACGTGACATTTTCGAAGTTTGTTCGCGTCTTCTCCGTGGCACAAAGCGTATAAGTTTTTTCCAGTGAGCTCCTCCGATGTGTACCCAAGGAGTTCTGACACCCTGCTGGTAAATACAAAATAATCTATTAAGTCTGATGACGATGGGGCTTAAGGTTTTTTTTATGGACAGTTTCCTGTATAATCCTTTTAAGGCTCAATATAAGAATTGATATTATGAAGGTATCTCATTGAAAATCTGTAATTGTTATTGTAATCAAATTTAATTTAATTAATTTTTTCGCAGTGGTTTTTTTTTTGCAATTTAAACCAAAAATGGGATGTCAGTAAACGAAAAGTTTAGTATAACTTCATTTCTCTTTTATATAATGGACAAAAATAATTAAATACTAGTATCTTCTAATTAATAAATTAGAAAATACAAATATTTTTTAATTTTGATGAATTAAAACTTACTAGCCTACAATTAACTTTAAACTATTCTAAAAACCATATAAGTGACTGTAATACCTCGGTTCACAATGTGCTATTCGGAAATCAAAATTGATCCTCGTAACAAACATGTCCGATTCCAGTCTTATTTCGTGAACTGACGGTGGTGGTAGCGCTATGGCTAAAGCCACCATGCCCAGTAAAGATGGTGGCGTCTTGCGGCTATGGGAAAACGTGTACTGCGGCCGAAGACGGCACAGCATGAGCACCACCTGGAAAGAAGATATATGGTGTTGAAGATACATAGAACTATGATACACTTAAAAACATCAGTGTTTTTATATCAATTACTGTGTAATTCTGAAAAGTTCATAAAAAAATGTTAAATGATAGATATATCCTTAAAATTTTCTAAGAAAAGGTAAATTAAATATGTTTCCCACGATAAAATCTCATCTAAGCTAAAACAAATCACAACACAGTAAAACTTCTCATATAACAAACACCCAAAAACTCTATACAGAAGCAACAAACTTGCTAAGATCACGTTCAAAACGTATTCAGGTATCTAAAGTTCGAAAGGATTATTCAAAATTTTCGCTATAAACGCGGCGCCCGTGGCACAACTCCCATGTAAAGGATTACCAACGATATTCTCTAATTGCTCTGTCGATATTTGCGAATTGTATGAGCAATTTAGATTTAGATAAACACGAATTATGGGTTCAACTCTGTAAGTACTAATCTCGAGATTTGTAATTTATTCTACGTGTCCATTCTATTTTGATATAGAAGTGTCTTTGCCCGTTCGTGTTCTTGGTATTGTTCGTCATAATATGTTAAAACAATTAAACATATATAATATGGGTGACTAAATACACTAACGAAATCTTATTGAATTAATTAAATATAATTATTTAAAGAAAATTTCTTAAAAATCCAAGGAACCATTCTATTACCAACAAACAGTCTTAACCACCTAGTAGTACGTTATTCGCAAGTCGCTAGCGATATAATCGCATTTTATGTTCTAACACCGAGTTAAGGCAAAAATTATGGGCCACAATCCGCCCTGAGGCACCCCACGCCCGCTATAACTCTAACAATAATATTTGTGATCCAGTAACGGATAAAGCTGGGAAATTATTAAGGAGCAATAAAATTGTAACTCGCGTATTTATGGTACCGTTTAAGATATATGATTTTTTAAAAGTACCTATTTGTAAGCAATTTCTTTCAATATTTCTAAGTTGTAAATAAAAAAAAAATTAAATCAGCTTTACGCTGTGTCCTGCACACAGCGGAGTAGGCAGAGGGAACTTAGTGTTAAGATACTCCGTTCTCCACTTCCTGCTGAATTCTGGAGGCATTGCGTGTTGAGTGGTAGAAATCAACACACCAGACCTTTCGGCATACCAGAGCGAAGAAATGAAAATATACATTTTAATAAATATTTCAGTTCCTCCAATAGGGATCGAACCCACAACCAGTCACGTTGCCGGTCCTGGTTTGTGCCTTTCTAAGTTATTTTTTGGTAAATTTCTGTAAACTATATCTAACTTTTTAATTTATATATATTTCTTAAATAGATTAACAGTTTATATTTAATAATGCAGCATGTTATGTGTCACTAAAGTGCAATAGTCAAAGAATTAAACATTTTGATGTAAAAGTAAGCAATCTGGATGATTCCAGATTGATCAGCACAAAACCTAAAAAACACAACCCAACACACAAACGTAAAATCATTTTCTTCTCCAGATACCCACCCGCCAGTTACCACCTTCGTTTCGCAAAGAATTCCATTCACCATCCCTGCCTAAATCGAAAATGAAACTTCAGCCTTCATTTTTCTCAATCCAGATATGATTTGGAAAATGACCGAATTCTCAAACTTTACTTTAATACATCATGTTATGTAGTTACAATGATATAATTTAAAAATGAGAAAGTAATGGTAGAATTAAAAGAAGTAGTAAGATATATCATCATATTTCTAAGATAAATGTAAACCTGAAATCAAATCTGCTAAAACATTTGGCTGACTTCAAAAGATCTTCAGCCAGTTCTACCAAAGCTTTAAATGCTTACCCTATATCCTGAAGACTTGAAGTGACATCCCCTCTTCGTTAACGTACTTTTCATTCGTACACAGAAAGCTCGATCCATGCCCTTGAACAGGCTCCCGCTAGCTGCCAGCGTCATTTGTGCTGATACTGTAGAAAACAGAAATTATCTTTAAAAACTTGACACTAGTCGTGGCGCAGGGGCACAAGGGTGACGGTAAAAGCGACAAGTTTTGGGATCGATACCAAATCGATTAAATGAATTATTTAATATTTTCTTTTCCTCGCTCTAGTAACGAGTCGAGCGCAGGGTTGATTTCCGCCACCCAATATGCCTTGCCATCTTGCTATCCTGCTACGGGATAGACCGTGCTCAAAAAAAAACTATCGACTCAAACTAGGCTTTGCCCGCTTTAACTTGATACTATCAAATTATACAAGTAAAATGCATACATTGTAGCCTATATTGTATTCTATCTATAAAATCTGTTCAGTATTTTTTGCGTCAAAGTTAGCAAACAAAGAATTTAATACTTAATGGAAATTATTTTCCATTATAGACTACTAGTGCCAAAGGAAAAGAAATATTGTACCAGGAACCATTTTTTTCATAATATACAATGACTTTCAACTACTATCGTCACACAACAGAAGAATTGACAAAATCTCCAGTCCACATTTACCTATTAAGTTAAACGACACTAAATGAAATTCAATTTTGAAAAAAACTTTAACGCTGTAAATGATTCGAATCCAACGTGATGGTTTGATTGATTAGAAATTTATAATTAACCCTAACATCTTTGGGAGCCACGAAGCGTTTCTTAATTGATTTTACTGATCTCGTAGCTTAACTATGATGTGGTTCTCAAGCTGTAGCAACTAATTCGTTCCTTACTACGAAAAAAAATAAGAAAATTCTTTTCAATTAGAACATTTCTTATCTGTTAGGTCGTTTTTTTATTTATTTTTATTTTATGTTATTTAAATTTATTTCTACTATAGAGTATCCGATTTAGTTTTTCTATGTAGCACAGTTTAGGATGCACTGGATCGATTTCAGAGTTGCCTTGCATGGCTATCAGACGACAATATGACTTTATCTACGCATTTCACCTGTCCGTCAACGCCTTTCACGACGTCACCCTAACAATCGGCCACTGTCACACGGGTCCTGATTGATTTTTTTTATATAAATCAATAGATTCTACTTTTTCTGTAAATCAATAGATTCCTATGCATCAAGTAAATTTGAAAAAAACACAGGATAATTGAGTGACGTCGTCAAACGCTTAACTTTTTTGTTAAGTTTGAAATTAATTAACTATTCCTTGTTACTAATTTATTTCCTTTTAAAAAGTTTTCTAAGTATACTCAAAATTTCGGTCCATATTATCATTATTATTATTGTAAACGATGCTTGTAAATATTAATTTATTTCAGAAAATAAATTAAATAAGATAAATTTAACTATACTTCTTTTATTTACCATAAAATATTAGAAAGAGGAAGATAAAAAAAACAATTAAAAATAAGAAATAGTACGTTAACTAGTTTTAATTGCAAACATATTGCGCTTTAATTTCATAGTACAAATCGAATACTTCAAAATATCTTCAGTGATAGTAAAAATGTAAAAATTTTAAATCTTAATATTTACAAAATCAAAAAAAAAATCAGCTTCACGCTGTATCCCGCACAGAGCAGGGTAGGCAGAGGGAACCTTGTGTTAAGACACTCCGTTCCCCACTTTCTGCCGAATTCTTAATAATACTCAAAACGAAATAAATAGAAAAAAAAGAGAAATTACATGCAGATAAAACTTTTTACGACGAAACAACGTAAACGTATTTTCAAATCCACTGAACCGAGTAACTGGCGAAGTTAGAGAAATTATATGCCGTACAGTTTTTGCTCCTTCATCTTAATTAAACCTAGCCTATATTTGTTGGTAAAAAGCGAAGAGAAGCTTTCGAAAGCCGAACCGAGCTATATAAATTTAATATTCAAACCAATTCTTTCCCATAACGCGAAGTATAATATAATAATAATAAAAACGATCAAGGTGAGGCTGACTCCCCATTGACCGTTTCATAAGGTGCCAACACGCCGTGAAGACCATAATTTAATTTCAATTTGGTGCACAATTTAATACATTGCCTTCGTAATATGAAGGTGGTTAAATAAAATTTTTACACCAGTACAGTCCAAAAGGTGCATTACCCTCCGTAAATGGTAGGTAATTTAATTGAATTTTATATAGTTTTTTCTCGTTTTGACAGAGGTCGATTTTTTGTATTGGAAGTTGTAACAGTTTTGGCTGGAAAATGCAGGTGAGAAGATTGGCTAACGGTGTTGTCGCTCCGTTTTATAACTCACTGCATTCTTTTTCGTTTTTTTTTAGTTAACTCTTATATTCTAATTTTTGGACTAAATCGTGTGTAATGCGTTGATTCGCATGTATAATTTTTAAATAGCTTTTCTTTCTAACGTGTTTCTTTTATTTTTCCTTTCTCTATAACTGTTTCAACTATCCGGCGACTAGGCTGGTGTATTTTTTCGTATCTTCCAAATGCCAAAATTAAATCTTGTTTTTTTAATGAATTTTGATTTTTTCCTTCTCTTTAAAGAGTTTTTAGTGTTTTCATATAGTTACAGATCAGAATAAATTATTAAAAAAATATTAAAAACTTTGAGAAACCAAGGCAAGGTAGAGCTCATCCGTAAAATAATTATAGCTTAGATATCATAATCCGATAATATTTACAATTCGTCGAATAAATGACACCACTGATTTGACCACCATCTCCATAATAGACTAATTTGCAGTCATTTGCTTCAATTCAACATTTTAAATCATTTTATTCTGACCACAAGTTTAACATTTGAATACATTCATTCGCGTCCAAATGTTCTTATAGTACCTAATAAAAAATGGTTTATTTTATTATATTATATTGTCTGTGTTTTTTGTAGGTTTGCTGTATTTTTGTTTTATATAACTGTAAAAGTATGTTATTTTATTACTCAAAGACTGTTCAATTCATTTTGATAGGATTTTGTCTTTTCTCCCTTTTCTTGAATTTTTTTTAGCTTTACGCTATATTTCATATGGTGAGCAGAGGTAACATAATGGTAAGACACTCCGTTACCCATTTGCCGCCAAATTCTCGAGACATTGGCGTATTCTAATATAGGTACATATTTAGAACTGACAGTTTCACGGTACAATAGTTCTTAAAAGATGTTATTTTTTTATTATTCTAAAATAGGACACAAAAGAAATTTGCATTGTGAATTGTTTAATTTTTTGTGTATATTTGATTAAATTGAAAATTAAATGCTATATTAAAAAAAATATCTTATCTTCTGTATTAAAAAAGTAAGGCTAATCTGAAATTTAAACGTTTACCGCACGATTACTGTTATTGTTGTTTTTATATTAAACGCTCGGAGATCAACAAATAGAAAAAATAAAAATGTTGATTTTTATTTTTAATAAACTATATTTTTTTGCGACTTTGAGGTGGCTTATAACTTATAAAAAAATCAGCTTCACGCTGTATCCCGAACACAGCAGGATAGGCAGAGGGAACCTAGTGTAAG
>DWAO01001210.1:0-20047 GCA_018230605.1 Heliconius congener
CCTCTGCCTACCCTGCTGTGTGCGGGATACAGCGTGAAGCTGATTTGATTTAATTATTTTTAAATCGATCGTGTGAGTGGAGAACATATCCACAGACTTATGCCAGACGCTGTTTCGCTGAGCTACAATATCAAATTAGTTTCAACCTATTCTTCTACAAGTACTTAATTAAATCTTTCCAGAGAGCCTTGTAAAATTTAAACGTCCCCGATTTATATAAATTTTGTTGTTTTTTTTTGTTTTTATGCAATCAAGATTTTGATCTTACAAAGAATTTTTCTTTTTCATTTTATGCTTGTGTGCTGTGTATTCTACAAGTTGAGCACTTTATAAAAAAAAAAATTTTTATTTTCTTTATACTTTTAACAGGCTGAGACATTTAAGGACGAGACACACGAGACTAAGTTTTTGAAATAAATTATGGTTTTGAAAATGGTTTCTATTTTCTAATTCGATAATACTTTAAAATAAAGTAGAAATCTTCAAGAAAACATTAAATAATATATATTTTTTGCTTTTACTACGTTACACATTTTATATTTTCTTTTCAACGTCCCAAATCACGTTAATATTTTAATTTATATCTTAGCCACGAGCCAACAGCCGCTACGCACGCAAGAACTCTCAGGGCGGACAGAGCGCCATCTACTCCACTGCTCCCGAGTACGACGACCCCGCTACCTGCGCTGAAGAGGACCAATACGTGAGTACTAATAGGATATTAGGCCTTTCTTTAAAAAGCTTCTCTATTCATTCCTTATCCCTAATAAACCTTAAATTACTGATGATATATCATGGCGGATGCGGTTTTCCGTTTTTAAAACTAAATAAAAAATTTAAAAGTTTGATATAATTTTTTAAATTCATCTTATATTATGAAATAAAAGTAACATTTTGTAATTGTTTCTTTTATTAAGCTATCTCAGCTCAATTTAACATGTTTAATTAACCAAAATAACCTAATTGAAAACATTAATCTTTAAAAAATCGCCCTAACATATAAAGATCCTAATAATATGTTGCAAAATTTTGATTCCTAAAATCTTAAGATCTGCATCAATATTTAAAGAGAAAATAGTATAGTTATATGTTCTGTGTGCAGCGCGCCCGCTACTCGCGCCCGATGTACGCGTGCGGCCCCGAGTACGACGAGCCCGCGTGCTGCGCGCCCGAGGACGAGCAGTACACCGGCGCCTACGGCACCCCGTACTCCGACCACTACGGATCCCGCCCTAGCATTGGTAGCGATTACTTTATTTTTTTAATTTTCAAATAGCAATGAATAATCGTGCAGTGTTTTATTTACAAAAATATTTGTATATCTTGTAAGGTATTTATTCTGAACTAAAGAAATACTTCATAACATTAACATTAAAAAAACATAATTATGCTTCTATGGATCTTGCCCTAGCTTTGATATCATATATATATTTCCCGTTTGCAAATATCGAATAATCGTAATCTTATTATATTTTAATGTACAAAAAAAAAAGACTTAATAAACATGTAAATTATAATGTCTTATAATGATTAACCTGTTACACATGATTTACACATTGGTATATTGGCATTAACTAATAAAACGTTTAACAAGTCACTGTTTAAAATTAAAGTATTTCTATATAATTAATATAGGTACCCGCAAATGTGGCAGCTCCCCCGAGCCTCCCCCACCTCCCCCCCGTAACAACACCGACAACAACTGCTCGTCCTCCTTCAACGAGAGCAAGGACTCCAACGAAATCTCCGAAGCCGAATGCGACCAGCCCCGCAACTACCCCGGTAAGAATTGGCTAAAACATCTAAATATCATTCACTTCACTCAGTGTCCAAGTTTTTGTATTTGATTACTTTTAATAGTATACGAGTCGAGTCTACAGAGTATACAGAGAATAAAAAATTCTCTTTTTTTCGTCTTAAGAATAAAAGAAAGGATGGATTTTTTACCCATAGATAAATAAGTAATATTACTTGTTGTTACAACGAATACCTTAACCTAAGTTAACAAAACCATTTGTTCTTATCAAATTACAATGAGTAGATATTCAAAATTCATGATTCTGTATTATTAAATCTTTAGCTAGAAGCTTACCTAAGAGGAACTAATTTTATAAAATAACTTTGATCTGATATAAATAATTCAAATTTAATCATTCTTACTCCAATATGTCACCCTGTTCATCACTCTCATATCAACGCTCCATCTATCATAATTATAAGAAATTGTGTAAAAAGTATTAATTTGAAATTAATTGTGGAATTGGTCCATGCGCTCGTGGGGTCGACTGAACAGAAGACGGTAAAACGATTTTTGAATCAATATTTTTCTAATTGTTTTCTTATGATTAATACCTGTGACTGACAGCATGCATCTCCGTTATAAGTTATAACAAATGAAAATGTTCCAAGCTTTAGAAGTTCTGGCAATTGGCTTAAATTTTTTATTTCAAAATTTCTCTTTTTAAATTTTTCTTTTCTTCTTCTTTTCCCTTTATAAATTAAAGATTTTCAGTATAAACATGAATTCATAATAATTTATTATTATTATGAATTCTTAATAATAAAAAATTATTACACATATCTTGATAAAAACATTATCAAGGTCTTATTAAAAATAGAACATCTTTAATTTACTTATAACCCACTAGGATTATTTAAATAAGATTTTTCTTTATTAAAGTTGATTTATTGAACATCGCTTAGAACGTGATTGTGTTAACAAATTCTTACCATTTGAAGTTATTGTGTAGATTATTTAGTACATGTGTTTGACTCCTCAGCAATGTCCACTAAAGGAACATTATCACATAATTATTAGTGATGAAATGGAAAATACGGAAACAATTATACATTTAAATATGTATTATATTATTTGACAAATTAAATGTAAACAAAAATCGAGTGTTTAGTGGACATTGAGCGAGGACATGAGTAGAGGGCAGGGTCGAGTGTCGTGCCTAGTGTAGACACGTCGTGACTTGTTGTTGCAGTAAGAGCCCACACTGCCAAGGACGGCTTGCACAGCGACGAAATGAGGAAACTCATTGACAGGTCAGTTTATCAGGCCTATTTCATTACACGAACACATTTTATACATACACTTTAAAGAATATCAATTTTATTTGATTGTTGTGCATTTTACGATTAATTCAGGGTTTCTTGCTCTAATTAGATTTGAATCATCAAAGTTACCATGTTGTTATTCTCGGTAATAAATATCGTAGATTATTTTAATTAATATGACGGAAGTTTCTTATAATATTTTTGAAATTAGATTTTAAAATAGCACCTAAACTATTTAGGTGTTTGAGTAAGTACTTTTACGAATATCATAAATTATTCAAACTTTTTAAAAATATTATATGTTTGGAAATTCCTGAGTTAAGCCGTACCTAAGGTTTTTAAATTTTTTTTTTAAATAAGAATCGCGAAAGTTGAACACTGGATTCGAATCGTGGTTCATTCCTGTTCGTAATACAATAAACGCATGTCAATAACTTTAACATCACATTTTATATTATTCATAGACACTATTACAAAATCTAAATTATATTGTATATTTAAAGCACTCACGGCCACCATTGTTTAATTAACAATTGACACATTAACTAAATGCCGTTTACTTGTGTGAGTCGCAGTCTTCCATTGCGACCATCATAGATATTTTTATGGATAGTGCCGATATTAAGCATGTACTATGTTCTGCATCCATGGTCTCCAGGAAACAGTAAGTCAATGTATGTGAAGACAATAATCATTTGCTGAATGTTATTTAATTTTGCCTGAAAAGTTTTGTTATGTACCTAATCATTAACCTTATGTGGCTAACAGTTAAATCGTTGCACTAAAATTTTGTTTTGCTATGTTATAAAGTTTCAGAGCGAAATATTTATTTTATTTTTAAAAAAATATAACCATAGTATAACCATAGCCTACACCTGATGTATTATAATATAAGATCACTTCGACATATGTACCTATATACTGCAGAACTGTTCAGATATTATACATTAAAAGCTTCTTAGCAAATGAGTTTAAATCTAGATGATCCCGCATTGAAATGAACTAAAATTATCGATGTAATTAATATTATATATTATTTTAATAGAATCAATCAGTTATTTTACAATATCAAATATCGATAATTTTATTTATGTGCGTCGCACAAGCTATCTGTTAATTGCTCAATCTCATTATACCATTATATAGTATATAATACCAATAGACACTTGTAATAATCGTCAGTGGCCACTTCCCGTCATTACTATTCCAAATCCATAATAACCTACCATTCGTTTTTTGTCATCTGTATCAAATTAAACAACAAACTTGATGTAACCTGTCTTAGATAAATTTGATTGTATCATTTCATAACGTTTAGACATAATGGTAATCCAACATTGGGTGTTACAGACCAGAAGCAACCACCCCAATCCCCCAGCAAGCAGTCCACGGGCGGGGACTCACAGCCTACGATACTGTGGCAGTGTAACCTGTAAACTACACTGTTGCCAGTCGACACACAAGACACACTCCTCACACCTCCCTCCACCTCCCCTAAACGACCACAGTTCCGTTGAACTACTCGCCGCTTTACCGACCTACTAAGATTATTGCACAATTAAATAGTTTCGCCTTTGCTTTCGCGATTTTGTTGCGAAAATGCTCAACGAAAATGTGGTCGTTCCGCTATATGTTTTGTCCTTTTTGATATTTTCGTTTCGCCGGGTGTGTCGTCATTACCTATTTCATTTTGACATTTTATATGCGTTGGCTGGATTTAATTTACTATAGCACAATTCATGTGCCATTAAGTCATTTGTTTTTTAAATTCGCCAATAAGTTGCAAAGCCGGGTAGGAAGTTGTGTTATGCCCTCCCGTAGTGCTCGCCGCGTCACTGTGTAGTGTTGCCATGTCAAACAGAAAATTATGGTTGTGGTAGTTAATTCAGATGATATATTTTCCTTTAGGGGAGTGACGTGTTGTTGAAAATTATCTAATACGAATAGAACGACCGCATACCCGACTTTGCGTACTTATCGATGATCGACGAATACATTGATCGGAGTGTTTAATTAATTTCGATCTTATTTGTTTAGCTTAATTTAAAAATTGAGACGCGTATGTACTAGTGCTGGCTCTGGGGTGGACTCATCGATACTTCGATTTAAATTAAGCTCAACATGTAATAATGTGATATTTTGATTTTTTTTACTCATTTTATTTTTATGTGTAACTACATTAACGTTATTTATATTTGCTTACTTTTAAGGCGATCAGTTCTAAGTGACACACGACCTCGAGGTCGGTACGATGCTTCCTTTTAATGTTAACAGTTTCGTGATGCTTTTTACCAATTATGTTATATAACCACGTCATTATTTGTATCGTGTATTGTTTTTGATGTTTTCATTGCGTTTACTTTACTTGTTAGATAAGTATTAGATTTAAGGCTACTTATTGATTAATCAACTTTTTGAATAAATATGTAATCTGTAGCTAGTTGTGTAAGGCCGTACGTTATTCAAATAACACTAAATAACCCTATTTCGTATAAACAATAGCGTAATCATGATTTCACACGCCGAGTATAGAGAACTGCGGCCATCGAGCTCCCATAATACAATAGAATACGGTATTCGGAAAACATTTTATACAAAATAACGTTACCCTATAATATATTAAGGTGCATTTTTATTCGTAATCTATTCTCTACGTACATATGTTATATTCAATTGTTAGATGTAAGACACGGGCGTGTCACTGTAGTAAGTCTTATTTCATGTGTGGCATGTGGTTGTGGCATCGTGGCAAGCTTCGCAAGTAGTTTGTAGATAGGTTTTCGCGACTTCCTAGTAACCGATCTCTTCTTGATAAACTTCCAATTAGAAATTTTGGATTTTAAAATTGTAGTTAAAGTTCTAATAATGAAATTTTAAATAAGAATATTCAAAATTATTATAAAAATTAACCATTTTCGGCAATTAAATTTTATATTGTAAGCGTTTAATGCGGCAATACTAAAATAAATAGTTCATTTTTTCTAATATTTTAAAGGTTTTCGCTTCTACCGAGTGTTGTTTGCGGCTTATTTCATAATTTTTTTATATATATAAACGCAAAATGAAATCGCTAATTGCAAATAACTGTTTGTACCAAAGTGTTTGAATTGTGTTGAATAAATTACTCATATTTCAACTACGAATTCGTCTTTTATTTCGACCACAGCGCCCTTATCATAAGGTATACAATAAACAAATACATAACGACAATTAATAATGTTTATTATTGGTTGATGACTATTAAATTAAATAGTTTTTAAACTAACATGCTTGAATCACTGGATTGTTGACTGTATCTACGCTGATGCAGCCTTTACTATTTCTTCAGCAACCTCTACAGCAATGGCAGCTTCAGCTTTAGCCTGAAATAAATAATAAAATAAATACATGTGATATCTATATTATTTAACTAAACAATTATTTATTGAGGTCAGTCGTGGCGCAAAGTGTGACTTTAAACGTGACTGTTTGTGGGTTCGATCCCCACTCGACGAAATAGAATATTAATTAAAATATCCATCTCTCCGCTCTAGTATGGAGGCAAAGTGAGGCATTGAGTTCTGCCACTCAGCACGCAATACCTCTAGAACTTGACTTAAAGTGGGGAACGGAAGTTTCCTTTGCCTACCCTCTGTGTACGGGATACAGCGTGAAGCTGACTTTAAACAGTTAGTATTTTTTTATATTTACTCTGTTATTTAATTTAAATAATTTCTTAAATGTTCTAAATTTACACTAGCCCATATTTTTTAGGACTAAATTCATTTCATCAAAAGTAGTCTGTAATATCTTACTTATCTACTTATCTACTAGTAATGAGACCGTCCTTTATTTTTCTCTGTAACAGCTTTAGATAGTGGAAGCCGTATGAGTCACAGGACACTCCGGTTCTCTCACACGCCCCAATATTTTTGGCACATTGCGTGTTGAATGCCGAAACATAATGTCTTGTGACCAGAGCAAAGAAATTAAAAAATAACACTTAGAATGTTTAAAATAATATTGATACATATAAAAAAATATATGGATAAAAAAATATTCACAAATACATATAAAATATCTTTAGAGTTACTGAACTAAGTAATTAATGAATCAATTCATTAATGAATGAATTGAACTGGCTTTTTTATTAAAATACTGTCAAATGTAATATACTGACTGAAATAGTACTTTTTTTATTTTGTTATGTAACAATACAATTCTTCACAATTTGAATTGGTTCGGAAAAAAATTCACTTGCTAAAACTGAAATTTATATTATAAACTCCAAATTTTTTTTTTTAATATTACATACAATCTTGCGCCTACATGTTTTGTAAACCTGAATATAGAGTTATTAGATCCATGAAGATATGACCCACAAAGTGCTTATGATGCTCTTAAAACATTTAAGTTTTAAATTTAATTGTAATGATTTTATTGTAAAAGACAAGTCATCCACTACTTTATTGAAAGTAATTTTTAAGATTAGTTTAAGGACTTACCACCAGGTGTCATTGCTTGAATGACATCTTATGGTGACGATAATTCTATACTCGATTCATTATGGCATGGGACAAAATGTAAACAAAAAAATTCTGTTTCTCAAACTTTATCGTATTTTTTTATTTGTATTTAATTTATTTAATGCGGAGTTTTATATACAGCATTATTGCTTGTTGTGCTTGTTATATATAAAATATCTTTGTATAAAATAAGAATAGCACAAAACGTTCTGATATTAATAATATTAGAACTATAATTATTTACGAGTTATAATTTATTTTATAGTATTAAAATGTGTCTGAAGTTTGAGAAGAAGTTGACTTTTAGGTGTTTTTACATGTACATGACATATTTAAAAATAATAATGAAAATAAAAAATATAATTAAAATTAAAAAATTTAAATATAAAAATTATTTCATTGATGTCCACTAATTTAAATTGTAATTTTATCAATTAATAATTATAACTTAATTCTAATTAATCACAGAATACGAAAAGTAGTTTTTTGTCACTGAATACTATGTTTATATTATAAAAAAAATATATAACTTTTCTATACTATAAATTAATACAATTCATCGACATTCAAATGTGACATACATTTGGCATTTATTTAACCTTTCCATACCCGTTCAGAATTTACTAAAGAAAATAATTGGATATTATAGAATAAAAAAAATTGAGAATTTTGTAAAAAAAAATTCTTCCCGCTTTACTGGTATTCTATTTCAATTATAAGATGATATTATAATAAATTTTATGGCTATTTACAGTGTTATCAGCGTATTAATTCCTAAAATATATATTTTTTTAATTAATATAATAATTTCATCAAACCTGTCGTGTAAATGAACCTTTTTTTGTTTACCTTTTATCTCATGCCTTCATGACTCGAGTATACATACGTACATTTACATATGTCCTCCTTAAATTCAAAATAATTAACATGATTGAGCATAATATGAGAAATATATCCCAGATGCCATATAAATCATATTAAAGAAAATAATTATCTGAATGGAGATTGATTTATTTGCTACTTTATGATTCGTAACTACTACTATAGTACCTGATCGTTAGCAGCAGAATTAAGTTCAGATTGGGCCTTGCTGAGTGCTTCCTGGGCAGCGCTACGGTCCAAGTTCTCCAGTGGATGGGCCTCTTCAGCGAGAACCTAAAATATTTTTGATGTGAGTTATTTATACGCAGTCATAGCTTAGCGGCAAGGCGTTTGAATATCAACACGACGTTGAGGATTCCATTCCTACGCGAGGAAGTGGTTTCTTTCCTCATAAAAGTAAAAATGTAAGCGCGAGTGTCGCACAACCACCTGTTTTTTTTTTTTAGCTCCTCGCGAGTATTTACTGCATGCAGTATACCCACTGACAGAGAGAACCTAATGTAATGACACTCCATTTCCCGAATTCGAAACTTTGCACGTTAATTGGCAGAAATTAATGCCAAAAAGAGATAAATAAATATGATCGAACCCACAACACCCCAAACGCCGCATCTTATAAATATAACAGAATTAAAAATAATTAATTCCCCTAGTAGATTGCGAGGCGATGATCTTTAAGATCTCTATTTTTAATTTATTTATGTACCACAAAAGAGTAATAGAAAATTATGTACAAAAGATAACATAAAAGAAACGTACCTACCTAATTATTTATTATGTTAGTAAATAAACCTTCATACTAATATAGTTAACATTTATAAATATAACTGCACATATAATTATCAGCTAACATATACATTTATTTACATAATCCCCTTAATATTAGGTTAGGTTAGATCCTTACATATGAAATTGACGTTATGTCGTTCTGGCAATTTTAATTACAAATTTCTCGACTTTGATTAGGAATTTCAAATTTTTACACATTAACATTAACCGTGATTCAATTGATTCTTCTTGTGTTTGCGTCACTTAGTTTACAGAATGGAAAACTTGAGATATCGCGTTATTAACAAGTAGAAGTTCCAATGATATGTGTGGCGGTCGCGTCGCAAAAGAAAACACAGTGCGTGAGAACAGAGTTCCACCTGCAGAACAAACCCCGTGGACAGCCGGAGACACAACTTAATAATAAAGAATTCAATGCTATTGTGGAAGCGGATCCATCGCAAACCCCATCCATGATCACAGATAGGATAGATCACAGATAGGTGATGACCATGGACTATTGCAAAGTGTAAGTGTAGTAAGCGTAACTTAAGATTAATCTAGTTAAAATAGTTTCATTTAAAATGTGTAATAATTGTGGAAATCAAAGAAAAAATATTTTTTATTGTTTCCTGTGTTGTATAATACAGTATTAATAAATTAATATAAATAAGGTTTAATAATTGGTACCTGGACTGAAGAATCATCGTTCACAGTGATGGTACCAGAAGAAACAAAAATCTTGCTTTGTTTACCATCATTTTCTGTCACTGTAACTACGCCAGGCCTAAGGACAGCTGTAATTATTAACATTAGTATTAATTTTTTTTTTAAGTTCACACTGTATCTGGCAAAGAAGAGGGAACTTAGTGGTAAAATAACACTTTTGTTTCTTACTTCCCATAATTTTTTTTGTTGAAATACAGAACTCTATTGTCTTGTTACCAGAGCAAGGAAAAAGAATTTCAATCTTGTTCTTCAAAGTAAGAATTAATCTCAATACTTTTGCATTTGCATCCATATTCTGTGCCCCAATGCCACAAAAGCCTCAAATTTTAAAAATCCTTATAAGACTTCATTTTCAGTGATAGGCACAGTAAATAAAATGCATAGTAAGTTTTAAGTTTTTTTAACCACATATTATGTCAAAATTAAATAGTAATATAATTATAATGTGTTGTTAAAGGGAAATAGACTTTTAATAAATTTACCTAATGTAGGGACATGTTTAGGCAGGATACCAAAAGCTCCACTGAATGATGGCACATCAATCTGTTTTACAATCTGCTTATCAAAAAATACCTAAAAAGCAAAAATTAACAATATAGAATGCATTACATTAAATATTATTGTATTTTTGGAGCAAAATAAGTTTTTACAATTCACAGTGTATCAGCAGCAAGCAAGCAGCTGGAGGCATTGTGTATTGTGTGGTGATTAGCTGTTCCATTGAGCCACACACTTGTGCCCCTGCTCCACAACTGACCTCAAAATGTTATTTACATTTATTATATGTAATATGATTGTTGTAAATGTGACTGTTTTGGGTTGATTCCCACTCAGGAAAATTAATTATTATTTATATTTTCATTTCTTCATTCTGGTAACAAGCGTCAGGCAAAGAGTATCATTGAGTTCCGCCACTCAACAAGGAATGCCTCAAAAATTCAGCTGAAAGTGTGGTATTCAATGTCTTAGCACTAGATTGCCTCTGCATGTCCTGCTATATGCGGGATACAGTGTGAAACAGAAAGAAATATATTATTACTTTTGACATACTTTATTGCCAGCTGCAAAAGTAAAAGCCATTTCTCCTTCTTTGGGCGCATCAGCATACCCACGAGCTTGAACTCTCTTGGCTACTCCTCGCAGTACATTACGCAGAGCTGAAGCCATTCTAAGGAAAAAATCGAAAGAAAAAAATTAGTATAAATATTCAGTCAGTTTTCATTTATCATGTTGGGAAACACTTTCAACACCTCTATAGAATTGGTTAAACATCGTAACCTACAAATACATACTTCAAAGAAAAAGTCGGGAAAATAACAATTACTTTATGTAATATAATTCCTCTGGAAAATAATTTCAGTCTACAAAATTATATGTAAAGACAGTTTTATATTAAAAAAAGAAAATTATATTGACAACATAGATTATGTAATAAACTTTTTTGTCGTAGATCGCGATAATATTTATATATTAAGTTGGTAAATCAATATTTTCAAAGAAATTTAAGCAATGCTTACTTTAATCTTAATAAAACGATGTAATGAAAATTATGTTAAATAAGATTTTTCGGCTTCGACTGCCTTCTTCTAAGCCTGATGGTCGATGGACGTTGTCAATGTGACATTCGCTGACATTTGTATAGTTAATCTCAATTGTTATCCCTCCATTAACTGCGTTCGCTATTAATAGTTAACCACCACTTGTCTGTCCAGTCACATTAGGTTTAATCTGCGAGAAAAAATATTTGCTTACCTTATTATAACTTTTTAAGGGAAATATGAAATCTCTGAAGGTTATTATAAAAAAATATTTTTAAAAAATGTCTTCATGATAGTGTACAAAAATGTCTTCTGGATAGGTGTACTATTACCTAGTTAATTCAGAATAAATAAAGACTCAAAGCAGTCTTAAGAAATATATTTTAATATACAAGTTAAATTAATTTCTTATATTTAACACTAAAGTACCTTTGTATTTCTTCATACAATTTTTGTGAATATTACATTGAGTTGAGTGAGTTACTAATATTGCGTTATTCTTTGCTAAACTTTTCGCTTCCTATATTTTTTATAATTAAAAAAAATATATTAAAAAATCATACTTCGGCAATCGTGTAAACTTAACTTAAGATAATTGATAACATAGAGTATTGATAAAACTGACATTTGACATTAAATAATACAACATAGAGTTTGGAGTTTAACTTTAGTGTATTTTCCCGCCATAATTAAGAATAATCCATTTCCATAATGAAAATTTAAAAAGCTTAAGCAAAACAGAATTTTGTCAGCAATTGTTTGTGACTGAAACTGAAAGTATTATGATATTTAATGTGCAAATTAAAAACCAAAACATGAAATTGAAGGATGTAAACATAGAGGAAGTATCAGAATTAATTTCTGTGCACAAACATGATATAACTTGTATCGAATGGTAAATACTACAAACATTTTTACTCTTATTTCTCAATATGTCTTTCTTTCTTCGTTCTCTAATCTCTTTAAATGGCGCTCCGGGTGTGCTAGATGTAAAAGAATCACTTCGCTAATGTCAACGAGAACACAGGATATTGTGCGGCAAATTGTAAAAATATATATTTTTACACAATGACAGAATGTATGTTTTAAAGCAATATATTGCATAGATGCTAATTTATAGTTTAGTTTTGTTATAACTAATATATTTACATAAAAAATTGCAATAAGTACTAAAATGAAACTATTTACAAACATTGAATGTCAAGGGCATGGGAACCTTACGGGAGAACATTACATAATGAACAGATTAACTTAGGGCAGGTGAATGGAGCCTTTAATAGGCTTCCAGGCTTAATTCACATCTGTATTCTATTATTTTCAGTTGTAAATATTATTCAGTACCTAGCACAGCGATATGTGGACACAGTTTGTGTCATTCCTGTTGGCGTTGTAGAAGTGTGTGTCCATTTTGTGGTCACAATATAGATAGAAGAACATTGATGTTAAATTTGCCCCTTCAATATCGTACAGAAAATGTTAAAAATGTAATCAGAGAATTTGAAGAAGTTTTTAACATTAAATGTAAGTAATTACAATATTTTTGGTTATTTTTCTTTTGCTTATTGAAACAATGATTATTAAAAAAATGATAATATCATTGCAGATGACAATGCTATAAATTTGCTTGTTGAAGATGAATCCAATAAAAATGTAGACACTTGGTTAACAAACTGTGAAAATGATTTCTCAACATCAGATATACAATACCAAGAGTCAGTTTCAAAACATCAAGATTCTTTATGTTTAACTGAACCAGAGCCAACTCTACTCGTACAGCAAATAACAAGTAAAATACAAATTCATTCAAAGACAAAGAAAGCAAGTCCTAAAGACATTATTTGTGTTCCTGTACAACAAGATGACTGGGATAAAATTGAAGAAATGACAGAAATAGAAACTAATTGCAATAAACCTAAGGAAAATTTGGACTTGAGAAATAAATCATTCGGAGTTTTAAATGATGAAAACAGTTTACTATCCTGTAATAATATAGATAATGAAAAAATCATAGATGAAAAACCTGTTAAAAAGAATAGTACCAAACCAAAACCAACTAAAACATGTTTTAAAAAAATTGCAAAAAATTTTAATAATACCCATAAAATAAATGAAGAATTTAATAAATTGGCTAAAAAATATAGGAACAAAAATATTTCTATTAATCAGTGTGATAATCCACGAATTCAAACATTATTTGAATTGGATGATGATATTTCAAGTAATAAAAATGTAGAATATAACTCACAATATAAAAAACCTGTAGAAACCGAAATTATGGATGAAAATGATAGTGAAGTCCCATTGACACCTGTGAATGTAGTTCATAAATTAATTACTACTTGTAAAGAGTTAACAAAAGCTAACAACACAAACAAAAATTCTATAGAAATGGAAATTGGGGATGAAAATGATGGCGAAATTCCTTCAATACCTGCAAATATAAATAATAAACAGTTAATAACTCCTAGTAAAAAGTTAACTAATATTAATAACACAAATAAAAACATTGTCACATTACAAATTTCTGAAAAAGAAAGTATCATTTCAGTTGAACCAGATAATAACCAACTTAATAGTAAACAAACTTATAAACATATAAAGCAGCCTAATGTTAGCTTCTTTCAAAAAGGATCATTAAATAACTACAAATCTACAATTGTTAAAACAACAGAAAATGACTCTATACAAAATTATCTCACCAAAATATCATCAAATGATAATGATGAAATTGAAATTACAATTAAATCTGGCACCATACTAACCAATATTTGCATAAATAAAAAAGAAAATGATATTAAGTTAAAAATTAACTCAGAAAAACAAATTCAAACATGTTTAAACAATATCACTATGGAAAATAAAACTACCTCATGTTCTTTAGATATACATAATAATATTCTTAGTATGAACAATAATATTGTTAATAATAGTGATGATACATTAAAAAACAAAGATAATGTACAATTAAATTTAAAAAAGTTAGAAGCAATAGAAAAATCAACTCCTTCAAAAAAAGGCACAGCTTCTGCCGATACAATATCGGTTCAGAATGAAATAACAGAAAGTATTGAAGCAGAATTAATAAACTCACAAAATGACCGATTTAGTACGCACACTCAAATAGCAACACAATCATTAAATACACTTAACAATCCCAAAAAAGATGAGGTCTTTATAAAAAATAACACTCAATTATCACACTTAATAAGTAAACCTAAGCTTGAGCTTGTAAAAAATAATACTCAAATGCTAGAAAATATAGCAGAAGTAGAATCAATTAATATTTTTAATAGTGAACCTGTTGAAGAAACCAATGCGAGTATACAATCACTTAAATGTACGAAAAAAATTCAAGATCCACAAAATAGCCAATTTGGTACAGACACTCAGGTAGCATCGCAACTACTAAATAAACCAAACGAACTTATGAGTAGTGATGAACTCATAAAAAACAATACTCAACATATTTCTAAAGTGTGCAGGAATATAGCAGAAGACATACAATCATTAAATAGTATATTTGAAAGTGAACCCATTGAAGAGACCAACATAGAATGTCTTAAAAGTACAAAAAAAACTCCATCTACAATATTAACCTTGAAATCAAATATATCAAAATCCCATAGAGACAAAAGAAACAGAGATTCTACAGATTTAAAAGATTTTCCCACTAATAAGAAAAGAAAACTACAAAAGGAAAATGAACATAGCGGCCATTTAGAGAGCAATTCGCAACTAAAATATAAAAAAAATAAAACAATAAAGGAAATCACAGTACTGGAGACTGACAGTGAAAGCTTAAATTACGAAAAATTAAGCCAATTATTAGATAATGAAAGTAAAAAAAATAAATCAATACCAAAAATCAATTTGGTAAAAAATAAAATGGATACTACAAATGATAAATGTAGTGAAAACATATTTTCCATTTCTAAGGAAAGTCCAGATTCAGATGTACTTATGACAGAAAATTTTAAGGTATTAGAAATATATATTTTTTAGCTTTTCATACTGTATCTCGCATATAGAATAGAAGAAAGAATTGATAGAACCTGGTATTAAGACACTCTGTTAATCTCTTTCCATGTAATTTGTGACTGAAATTATGTGTTGAATAGTCGGGAAATTGAAAAGTAAAAGATGCTGCACTTTGTTATCCTGGAGCAGTAAATGAAATTGCTGAAATTTTTATGTATCTATCTTATAAATGAAAATTGTGTATTTATGAGGCCGTCATGGCGCAGGAGCACTAGTGTGCGACTGCAAACACAAACATGACGGTTGTATGTTCAATTCCCTCTTGAGTGAATGAAATATTTAATATTTGTATTTTCTCGGGGTCAGGGTAACTGCGACGCTCATCTCAAAATATTTCAACTTAATATTTTTAAGAAAGTGCAGGTACAACTCCCACTACATATATACATTTTTATATGTCTCCTAAAAATAATAAAATGAATTTTCAGACTTATGATGAGAACATTAAAAGCCAGGCTAATAAACTAAATGAAGAATTGGAAATCACCAAAAAGCTTAACAAATCGATTGAAGAAGATAATCAATTGTCACCAGTAAATGATTTGGAGGTCATTGAAATCAGTACTCCATTACATGATGACGATTCGGACAAAAGTGTAGTTGAAGATACACCTCAGAAGTAAGTTGTGAGATGTTTCTGTTATAGAACTGTGTATAGAAGCCGTCGAAGCGCGTCGGTTGTAGGTTCGATATCTAAAAAAAGAACCATATATTAAAACTGGCATTAAATAATTTTATAAATAATACATCGTGAAGCTGCTGCATCATGAACTGATAAAAAAATATTTATGTTTTCTAAAAATAAAGATAAATCATTATAATTCTATAGATTGAAATTGTTCTATAACTTATAATTTCTTTCCAGAGCACAATCCTTCACAAAAAATAAAAAAACAATTCATATACAGAATACTCAACAATTAACAACAACCGTATCCAAGCCTGGTTCCAGAAATATAGATACAAAAGATGGGTCACACATTATAGACCTCTCAGATACAGAATCCACTATAAGAACATACAACAATTTAACAGTGATTGAAAGAAACAGAGAAACTTTAGATACACCTCTCACTATCACACAATTTGCTGGTCAAATAACGCATAAATCCACACCAGTGGCAAGAAAATCTCTTAATTTTAATAAATTTAAAGATGGCGACCCGGAACCGACACCGGGATCTAGTTCATTTGTTGCAGCAAAATCGACACAAGAAAAAGAATTTTTGTGCAAAGCCTTTGATACGTCATTTGATTGTCAATCGCAAGTGCCTAAAAAGGCAATATTTTATGTGGCTGGTTCTTGTCTAACTGGACCTGAGCAAGCGAAGCTCAAACTCCTCTGCTCTCAAAGACATTGGGTTTACGTCGATAGATATTCAAAGGAGTTAACCCATCTTGTTGTTGGTGTTGATGAAGAAAACAAATCTCAGAGGTAAGTCTTAACTTTTTCAAATATTTAAATTATTTTTTAAAATTTCTTTCAATATTCGAATGTTGCTCAGCGAGGCACTGTCTAACTGTAAACGCAATGTTTGTAGGCTCTACGGGAACTTATAGATTAATTAAATCTATAAAGTGATATACAATGCAATTTTTAACGATCACAGTGAGGTGAGAGATCAGAGGGCTCTCGTAACGCCACAGGGATTGTTTTAGTTAGGTCTACATTATATTAATACAGTATGGCCAACAAGTCGTGCCCGCCATGCAGTTAAATTTCCTGAACTTATGCGAATTGTTTACTCAACAAGTCGAAAAAAATCTGAGAAAAATGAAGCCAGTCGTGGCCTGACTGATTGTGGGTTCGATTCCCACTTGTGGAAATTCAATATTTTAATTTCTTCCTTCTGGTGTCAGGACAAAGCGCGGCGTTGAGTTCCATCATTCAACACACAATGCCTTTAGAATTCGGTGAAAAATGGGGAACGAAGTGTCCTAACACTAGGTTCCCTGTATCTAAAAAAAGGAAAATGATCTTAAAATCAAATCTGCGCAGCTATCTACAGCTAACTTCAGAGCGGCCACGACATGTATTGTCATTTTCGTTTTATTTAATGACTAGTACGCTTACCATCCATGGTACGTTTTATTTTTTAAGGGATTATTTTCGAAAGTTAATATCAATCGTCAAGTTCATTTGGTAATTCATGGCCGTTACTAGGCTAATAACTTCATAATATCAAAATATTTGTACTCCGTATTTTCTGACTATAGTTGACTGCCTGACTGGTGAGAAATGCAAACACTTTAGGTAAATATTTAAACAAAACGATTTAAACGTAGTCAATTCTCGTTATAAGAATAACTATTTTTTTACTGTTACATAAATTTTGTACATTTTTTAACATGTTGTCTTTGCGGTAGTTTTGTGACATTTTCAGTAATTATTTTACACAAACAATACTTAACGCCGCGCTTTGTCTTGTTAGCAGAACAAGGGAAAGAAAATAGCTTGTTTCGATCGAACCCACAACATTCGACATTCGTCGTCGTACAGTTAGATGCTGTGCCGCTGCGTCTATTTTACAATGATATTTTTTTTATATTTCTGTAGATCAGTGAAGTACATGTGCGCACTCGCCGGAGCCAAGTGGATCATATCTTACGACTGGGTTGAAAAATGCTTACAAACAAAAAGCACTGTTGACGAGGTTGTTGTCTATGTCATTATTTATTACAATTAGCTTTCATTTCTTTTCAATTTCTTCAATATATCATAGGTTAAATAGAAGATTTAGTTTTTTTTTTGCTAAATGAAGTTTATTAGTTCAAATGAGTTTACTTCAATATTGTTTTATATGGACCGAAGATGCTTTATAGAATAATGCGCGAAGGGTTCTACGTGGTCCAAGTGTCGATTCGTAATTTTGTAGTTATTTTTTATTTTAGTTTCACGCTGTATCCCTCATGTAGCAGGTTAAGCAGAGGTCGCTTGCGCTCCCTACTTTCTCTCGTCTCGTGCTTTTACTGAAATTCAAGCTTAGCTTAGCCAGAGCCCTTTCAGTTGATACCTCACTGGAACTAAGCTTTAAGAATTTTGCCCCCTTTTGAGTTTTCAGATTTTTTCCTGGCAAATACTAGCTGCCAAATTGTATAATTCTATGTTAACTGGAGGTACCCTATTAATTTTGATTCCCTTTATAGTGTTGAAATATGTGTTGTTTGTAATATAAACTGCCATATCTTTTTTTAAGTAAGAAGTTTTAAGAAGTAGATCTGAGTATATTGTTTGAATTTCAACTCGATGTCTCCCAAGCGTTACTGAGATAAAGGCTCTAGACAGACTGACAGACGGACAACCAAGCGATCTTATAAGGGTTCTTGTTTCTTTATAGAATTTTATTCTAATAGACATCTCTAAAAATAGTTAAAAGCTTATATTGAAAAACAAAACTAAGCTTCCAGAAACATAAACTAAAGTAATAAAATGAAAAAATCTAATGCTTTAATTTACTTGTTATTCCATTTCCTTACGTCTTTATATGTTAAATTATTGATATTATAGTTCCATAGCTTGACCGTTTTCAAAGAAAAGAATGTCGAAACTTGTAGCTAATACTAATTTTTTAACCTATTTAGGAGGCATTCGAGGTTTTGGACGGTACGGGCGAACCGGGGCCGCGGCGCTCGCGCCTCTCTAAACATAAGATCTTTGAAGGAATCACGTTCTGTTGTATGCCGCCTTTTAGTGTTTTAGATATTGATACATTAAAGGTATGTTTTCGCTATGTATACATTTTTCTTGTTTCACTGTGTTGCTTCTACATTTAGCATGTGGCACCTAGAATTAAGTCACTTCGTTATCCATTTTATTTTCCTTTCCAATTTTAGAGATGTGTGTTATGATCGAGGAAATTAAAATAATTAATTTACCTTTCAGTGGGAATCGAAATCACAACGTCAAAAACAGTTTTACAGTCAAAAATTATTTACATATATATATCATAAGTACACATATCATATGCAGTATAATTTTAACTTAACATAGTTATACATTTATAATATATACTGGCGGTCTCTGGTCCATCATAATTTAACAACTTAATTATAAAATATAATTATTAAAATGAACAATTTTCACGACACGACACTATTTTGAATATATGCATAAGAAATTATTGAAAAATATTCGTAAGTAGATATTTAAAAATAAAATGTTACATAATTTTTGTAACGATTAATAAATAATTAAAATAAAGATATAATTATTTTATGTTAAAAAGTATAAATTACACAATAGATCTAAGATGAATTTAAATGAAATGTCAATCGTCTGTTGTTGTAGGATATTTTGAGGGCAGCGGGCGGCCGCGTGGTAGAGCAGCCCGCGGCGGTGCGCGTGCGCGACGCGCGCCCCGCGCTGCTGCTGGCCGAGCCGGAGCACACGCAGCAAGATAAATTTATATGTATGTATACTTGTACGCCACCTTTAGAGTGGAGACCTAAGCAGACTTACTTATTCAGAGGGTGCCCTGACTAATATCTGTCCGATATTTGTTCTTGGGCATACGGGTACGCGAC
>DWAO01001211.1:0-20038 GCA_018230605.1 Heliconius congener
CCTACTGGTTGTGGGTTCGATCCCCACTCGAGGAGATGAAATATTTACTTAAATTAATATTTCAATTTCTTTGCTCTTGCGTCGAGCTCTCAATTGTTGAGTTCTTAATTTCCCCCCTCTGGTGACGAGGCAAAGCACAGGCGCTGTGTTCCGCCAATCAACACAGAATTCCTCGTCGTGCAGTCGTGCAGCGGCGCGTGTTTGACTGTAAACGGGACAGTTGTTGAACAGTGAACCTCACTTGGAGAAAATAATAATTATTTACATTTCCTCCTTCTTGTGCCGTGGCGTGGTGTTGAGTGCCGCCACTTAACACGAAAATTAGATGGTGTGTGGAAAACGGAATGTGTTAACACTAGGATCCCTCTACCAACTATTTGCGCACCGCCGCATTAGTCAGTTAGGTTTCAGACAGGAGAATACGTGGATGGGAACAGATGCCTCCGACAATACAGACAAGTAAGTCTGTTCCAAGTTTAGAAAATCTGAACCAAAATTTATTTTATTTAGTACTGAAAAAGTATTCTCTATTTAATTCTTTAAGCGTCTTATGAAACTTTCCATTACGAATTTGCGAAGTCTTTGTTCCAGCGAGGAGGAGCTTGTAACAAACTTATGTAAAACATTCAAGAAATGAAGTAACTCGATGAGGTCGTTGTGGCGTAGATAAGACGACTAAACGCAATAGGTGTAGGTTCTGAATGAGGTTCATGGTATTTTTTTCGTTTTTTGTTCTTTACGCTTTTTTCACTTCACGCTGTATGCCTTATGTGGCACATATGTGGGTGGCTAGACCTAATGTTAGAGATATTCATGTTGACTGACGGAACATAACACCGCACTTTGCCTCCTTATCAGCGAAATGAAAGTACTAAATATTTCTTTTCTTAAGTGGAAATCGAACTTAAAAACTAATCGCGTTTACAGTCGCACGCTTGTGCTCCTGCGCTGCAACTGGCCTTATTTTTTCACTTATAACTGTACTACTGTGTTTAGAAATTCCGTTCATCACTTTTCGGGCAAGTAATTATATGGCGAATGGCGTAATTAAACACCGTACTTTTTAAATGAGGTGGGAAAAAGCTAGTATTAGTAAAGCTAGTATATGTATAAATTGTAAACAAACAGCCGTCGTGCTCGAGCGCGTGTCGTCAGTGGCGGTGAGGAATGATATACTAATAATACTGACAGTCTAATGAATTATTTGAATCTTTAAAAAAGTTAATTAGTACAAATAGATCGATAATTAATATGGATTGATTTTCAATCAATTCAGGCCGGTTGTCGCGCAGAGGCTCAAATTGTGACTATAAAATCGACTGGTTGTAGGTTCGAACCCCACTTGAGTATATGAAATATTTATTTACATTTATATTTTTATTTCTTCGCTTTGGTGTCGAGGCAAAGCGCAGCGTTGAGCTTCGCCACTCTCACGAAACTAATTTATTTATTAAAAAGAAAACTTAAATTTATAATTTTTAAAATTTTTAATTGTATTTTTTTTGCTCTGGTAAATTGCAAATCGCAGAATTCAATTTCACCACTAAACGCGGTATGAGTGTTTTAACACAATTCTCTCTGCCTTCTCTATTATTTTCGAAATCTAATAATAATTGCAACCTAATATAAATTGAACTAGGTTAATAAGACTTTCTAAACACCTTCTGTACTTAGAACTTGGGCAAATAGAACTAAAACTGAACATATAAACTAAGTAAATAAAAGCTTCCAAGAATGTAAGTCTAATTCTAGATCCATTAATTAGTTCTAACGAGGTCTTAGAAGGATCGCTGTTTGAGAGTTGGCTTGGTTTTCTTTTAATATAAGACTGATTGAAATAATATAAACTTACTATATCACCGAGGACGTTCCTGGCGAATCGGTACAAGTGACAAAATAAAATATTTAATATTTTCATTTCCTTTGAAAGAGGGGAACAGAAGTGTGTTAATAGGAACGGAGTATCTTCTTGGTTCCCAGGTTGCCTCTGACTATTCTGATATATGATTAATATAGTCTGATGCTAAAAAACTAGGTGTGACCCGCAATTTCGTTAGCGTGAACCATAAAATGTAAAATCTTTTCTTTTCGTTTCTCTGAGAATTTTCGCAAATCATCTCTTACTGCTCCTCTACAGTCTAAAACAAAGGACCACTGTTAAATGGTAAATTTCAGCGTTCAACGCCACTTACTTTTGCACATTATCTGTCAGTCACTCAGTCAATAGTAAAATAATAACTATTATTTGTAATATGTATGCAAGTTTGAGGCCATCGTGGCGTAGTGGGACAGCGAGCGACCGTAACAGAGAAGGTTGTGGACTTGGTTCCCACTTGGGGGACTATTTAAATCATTTAAATTTTTCCGCTCCGATGAACAATCCAACATTGATAACCACCATTCAACAGGCTATCCATCTAAAATGGGGCGAATGTGGAGGAACGGTGTATTTGAACATTAGATAACAAATCAGCGTTAAGCTCCGCTCTTTCTTATCACTCACACCTGCCAAAAACAATACACCAATTGACAAACTATTCTATTCCATAAGGATGCATGGATCATACATCCTTGTAATGTCAAATTCTTGATAACCACGATAGACAAATCGTTAGTATCCTCTAAAGAATAGAGGCGGTGTGGTGTTGTATATGCAACCGATGTATCTCGCTGGCAGTGATGAATGCGGCGAGTTACACTTATATTTTGTTTAGATCTGATTTATGTTTCAATACCTAAAAGAATATCGATCTGATATAAATAAATATTTTTATATACTAATAAACCCGCTGCGGCACGAAGCGATGGCTATACATTAGAATTTAATGTATAGCCATCGCTTCGTGCCGCTGCACCAAAGAGTCTTTCTGTGAATGCGATGTTTGTGAGTTCGATTTTCATTCGTGGGAATGAATATATTTATTTTCATTTGTTACTCTTGTTGCCGCTTTTGGTAGATTAAGCGTGGTGTTAAGGTCCATTTAACAAGCGACGCCATGAAGAATGATGACGAAGTGTAAAAACATTGAGTTCCTCTTCTTACTCCATTCCTCAAATTCAGTGCATTTTTTAAAATATTAAGTATTGATGAGCTCAAAGCACTTTTTAATGTAACGAAATAGATAAAAATCAAAACAGCTCACTATTCTAAATGGCAATCGAACTCACCACCGTCGCGTTTACAGGCAGACGTGCCACAGCGACCACAGCGCCGTGACGGCCTCAATATATATCAATAGTTTCCTTAAAAAAACTAAAATGAAAAAAGCAGACCCTGGCATCAAAAGCTGGGACTTCTTCTTCCATGTAGAAGAAGAAGATGAACAACACTACAATATCAAAATCCAGACAAAAAAAAACCAAATAACTTCCTTAATATACTTTAGTACACTATAATAGATATAACAGCAATACATTTCAATAATCCGACTCGTTAGTGCGACGCGTAAATTAAATTCGCAGTGATTTAGTGTAGCGTCTTAGATTATGTTGTTGGAATTTGATACATAAATAAAATAGGGGCGGAGCGGTGGAGGGGCGGCGTTTGCTCTATATATCCAAATAGATGAACGGGAATATATGATAATAAAAGATAAATGTAGTATAAGGATTCTTCAAAGGGAACTTACTGTTAAGACACTGTTCCTCACTTAGTGAACCTGGTAACCTAGTGTTAAGATACATCCGTTTACACTTGCCCCCATATTATTAAGGGGTTACGTGTTTAGAAGCGAAATACAAAGTCGCACGTTGCCTCGTTACCAAAGCACAGAAATGGAAATATAATGAATATTTCATTCCTTCGAGTTGATATTGAATCCACAACCGTCTCTATGGAAAGACGTCGACTTGGAAAGACTAGAAGCTCCAATGAAAATTATTTGAATATTATCTTCTTGCCCAAGATTAGAACTTTCAACTGTAGTATTTTCATTGAGAGATTGTTCCATTGCGCTGCGAAGTCCTTCTTATTTTTATCTGTTACTAGTCTTCAAAAAACATGGTAGAAGCGTAAGATTAACTTAAATAGTCATATACTTCATTATAAAGTAACAGTTAATTTAGTACGTGTATGTACAATGCTCTACAAAAACTCACAATTACTAAATTGTTTGTTTTTCTCTACTATTCTACTTAAATAGTTTTTTTGTTATTATGTTCAGTTGCAATATAATATATGAATAATACGCAGTGCGGCATAAAGGAGGAAGCGAAACTTGAGTTCTGTCACTCAACACGCCATTTCCAGAAAATTCAGCAGAAATTGGGGAGCAGAGTATATAACACTTCTCCCTTTCTTCTACTGTACATTGTGTTTTGAGTGGCGAAACTTAACCCCGCGCTTAGTGTATCAAGAGAAATGAAAATGAATAAAACAAAATTATAACTCCAAGTGGCGAACAAACACAACCAGTTACTGTCCTACTTCGTTTCGGCGGCCTCAAGACTACAATAAAGAAAATATTTGTAAAATACTCCGTTTTCAATTTTCCACTTAATTTTAAGGTATTGCATAAGTGCGGTACTTAACACTGCTATCAGACCAGAAAAAATAATATATCTCTATAACAATAATATTTCCCAAATAGTTCAAAATGTTATAAAAATGGTTCAATATTTTAACATCCAGTGGGTATTTGCAGTATTCAACGCCACGCTCTGCCCGGATTGGCTACAATGTATGACAATCGAGTTACGTTCGTTAGCGGAATCTCGACATCGCTCCTGACTCTTGAATAGGTCAAGATTGTGCTTTTTATTTAAACTTAAAAAATAAATTTTAGTAAAAAACATTTTATTTGAGTTTTATTTAATTTAATTCCTCTGCCTACCCTAGTATATAGCGTGAAGATAAAAAAATGTAATTGAGATTATTATATGAGCCCATCCTAGAGCAATGGAAAAACGTGTGTTTGTAATTGCTGTGGTTGTGGGTTTGATGCGGTTGTGGAGTATTGAATTTTTCTTTTCCCTGCTGTGGTTGATAAAATATTGACTTACTCCTCTGCCTACTCTGCTATGATATGCGAAATTTATCCCGCTTTTTAGCGTGAAGCTAAATAAATAATTTTTCGTTAAAATGATAGTGAATTGGGTACATCTTATATTTACATCTATCGATCCACAATAAATAAAGAGTATTTAAAACCATGTAGAGTAGAAAGAACTTAGACACCTATTAATACTCAGCGTTTAAATTAAGTCTTTTCCGGTCCCCAACTTTCCTCCGAATTACGAAAGCATTGCGTATTGAGTAGTGGAACTCAACGCCGCACAACCGCGTGTAACCGCGCAATTTTTGGAAATAAAAACAAAATTCTTCAGCATTCAATTATCAAATTCAAATTTCAATCATCAAATTGCTTTGTAATTAGACAAATGGCAGTCCAAATGCATTATCGCTGGTGCCTGATTTATAACGCCCTGCGCCCTCTACACTTTTCACTTACTTGATCGTTTTATGGTACAGTCGAGTGAAAAATTCTTATTTATTAAAATGTCATAGAAAAGAAAATATTGACTGTAAAACAGGGGTTCGATCCCCACTCGAGGAAATGAAATATTTATTTACATTTATATCTTCATTTCTTCGCTTTGGTGTCGAGGCAAAGCGCACCGCTGAGTTCCGTCACTGAAGCTTATAAAATAAAAATAATAATAATATGCAAAAAAATACATAGAGACCATGATGACGCAGGCGCACAGGTGAGTAAAAAACCTTGCCCTGCGCCACGACTGGCCTCAATTAGACGAAAGTATCTCAATAAGAACAGAGTGTCTTAACACTACATTCCTCTATGCCTAACCTGCGATGTGCAGGACACATCTTGAAGCTTAAAAAATAAATAAACAAAGCTCAAAATGAGCTTTCGAGACCAATTGTACATAAGAAAAGTTACCAAATAATCGTCGGTACCTCTTTGACAGATGGTCTAGTACTCCCATATAAAGTTCCAACTTTCCTCTCACAACTTTGCCTCCTGACTACTGACTACTGAGACTGACTCCAGGTTGTATGCAGTAACTTAGTTGCTTTGAACATTTGCTCTTGAACTTGTTGAAATATGTAATATAGTTTTTGATATGACGCCTTTAATTTTATAAGAGACCGTCATGGCATAGTGGTAAACGTGACGGTTGAAGGTTCGATTTTCACTTGGAGAATGAATTTGTTTTATTTCCTCACATTGGCAACAAGACAAAGCGAGACGTTGAATTTCGCCGAAATGGTTTTTTTTTATAATATTGTATCGAAGCTTTATTAACTTTAATATATAAAGAAAAGGTCTTAACTGTACAGAGGAAGTGCAGTGATAGGTATAACTCTATAGGATATAAACTCTATAAGTTTTGCAAGGATGGGTAGACGGAACGCTATGGTAGGTCACTGACTGACTTCGATTCTTATTCTGGAGGATTGCGTTTTAAGTGGCGGAACTCAACGCCGCGCTTTGTAAAAGCTGAAAATATGTATATTTCTAGAAATCATGAACTAGTTCCCTGAATCTATCATTTCGCCCAGTGAGGATTGAACCCACAACCGCTTCCAGTCATATACTGCTCCAGCCCGCGATGGTTTCCGAAAAAACATTCTCGTTCAAATTGAACTCTAAATAAATCATATTAATTTTTCTTGACTTCAAATAATATAATATAGGTAATTTAATAACGAAACTGAGGCAATGTTCAATATATACTTTTTTCTCAAGCTAAGAAATAATAAATTCAGAACGTTCGGCGAAATTAAAAACTTTTAATTGTCTTTTATTAAAAGCCGAGTCGATTCTGTGCAATGGAGACTTTCCAGTTTGTTCGTACCTTATTAGGTGTTAGAAATTGTTTTGAAAATATTCATTTTATTCGTACCTCGGGAAAAAATAAAAGTTTTGTCGTTACAAAGCGGTCAGTTGGTAATTTTCTTCTGCTTTCAATAATATGGTTTTTTTTTTAATCTTTTTAAGAATTTAAATAAATTGGTAGTATTTAAAATGAAATATTAATATTTTTAGGAAACGTCGCAGGAAAAGTAGCGGGACTTGAACCCATAATTGTTGTCCTATCCCTCTAAGCCATACGTGCTTATCAAGTTACTATGCAAATGACTCTCTACAGATATTATATTTATTAGCTTCACGCTGTATCCTGCACATAGTAAAGTAGGCAGAGGGAACTTAGTACTCTCTATTAAGATTCTATCGTTGCCTACTTTCTACCAAATTGAAGATTCTACCAACGATGCTATAAGCGCTACGATTTGCGAGGTAGTTCAATGAGACCGTATAGCTCAGTGTTTATTCTGTAGAATAAACACTGAGCTATACAGAAGTGTAAATTGAAATCCAGATGTTAATTTTTTTTTTGTATTTTTAGTTCTTCAATAACATATAAAAAAATTCTTATATCAGAAGAAGACTAATCACTATATATTTTTTACATTCATAGTAGAAAAAATAATACATATCAACATAAAATAATCAAACTATCTATACTAATAAAATAAAACTAAAGAGTTTTGTTGGTTTGGTTTGGTTGAATACGCTATCTCAGGAACTGCTATCAAGGAAGGATATAATGTATATCACTTTAACCGTCTCAACAATAATTCACTCACAACTCCTAGAAATTTTCATTTGACCACGATTTCGAAACTGGAAGAAAAAGTACAAAAAAAACACAGAATAAAACATAACATACACAATACAATGCATACAAAAAACATAATTTAAATACTGTACCAGATTATCTAAAGCGTATCTCGTCCCTTCAACCTCCATCAAAAACTGCCCTGAGGAGTAGCCTAGCAATGTGACTTTGGTAAAAATGAATTTTAATGTTCCGCACTGGACGAGGGTGACCGTGCCCCGAGGTGTCTTTAGGTAGAAGCGAATTGCCAGTTTACATTGCTTCTTTTTGAAAAATAGCCTGTGATCTACGTTAAAACGGGTTTTGGAAAATATTTTGATATTTAATAGTTGTGAATGTATACTTATTAATACATATACATACACGTCTGTTCTCTATTTGGTATTTGTATTGTAGACAATTGTTTTTATTCTGTATATTCTATCAAGAATATCAATGAGAGAAAACCATCAGATAAATAAACAGACAGACAATTATCTTTATCATAAATATAATTTATTTTTAACTTCACGCTGTATCCCGCATATAACTATGCAGGCTGAATTAACCCAGTGTTAAGTAATACAGTATTCACCTTACACTCAATTTTTAATTAATTTTGATCAATGTGGTACTTAATCTTATTAGTGGAGCGAGGATATAAAGATATTTTTTTCTATCAAGTTGTAATCGAACGTACAACTACCGCGTTTACCGTCAGAACTTAGCAAAATGTTATTAAACCAGCAATGAATATGATACACGATATAATCTATATACACCAGTCTAATATAAGAATACATTCGAGGTTCCATTTTGAATTGCTGATTGCACAAAATATGGTGCCTTATCTACTTGTTGATTAGGGAATAAAGTCCCGCGATTTTTAATCAAAAATGTTGACTGTTAGCCTTTGGATGTATAAAGGTTTGTATAAGCGGTATGTGTTCACATATTACACATTCTCACCCTTTTATTATGGAAACTTGAATTTTGAGCTCGAATAATAATTAAAATGAGGCAAAGAGACTAATAAAGAGAATTTCTTTTAGATATTAATTAGTTTATTATATTTTTAGTATAATCTGGGCACATAATAATAACTTTATTTAAACAATTATATAGTATACAATAATTGGTTGAGGTACTGTCTTTTTAGATGGATTACAAATTAGCCCTTGGTAAAGAGAAATAGTGGGATATCCCAAGAGGAATGATAAAAAAAAGTGTTATTTTTATACGCAAGTTACAAGTCTTAATGTACTTATATTATAACCTAATTATCTTTACGCTCACGCTGTATCCCGCACATAGCAGGGTAGGCCGAGGGAACTTAGTATTAAGACATTCCGTTCCCCACTCTCACAGATGAGTCTGTTAAATGTAAGAACATCCGTAGAATCAAATTCAGAGCTAATAATCAGCAGTTGACTAACATAATATGGTTGCAAATACGTTTATATTGTATACGCTTTAGCTTATAATGCTAGTTTAATACTAATTCATATCTCTGATACTTACATGACTTACAATAAAACGAGTAGAAGTGCTCTCCTACACTCCATCGTTTAAAATTAGTCAGCGGGAACCTAGTGTTCAGACTCTCCGTTACTATTAAGAAGGCACTTCTGTTCCCCACTTTTTTAACCAGAGTGGGTAATTTAGGTAATCAATATTGATTTAAGCTGTCCATAACTCGATGCCTATCATCGTATCAAAATCTACTAACGATCATAAAGTTACTAAGTTTGTATCGACTAATTGATTCACTTCCACTAATTGAAATATCTTCTCAACCGATCTCTAATAAATATGTAAGATCGAAATTGCTGTGGCACAGTGGAATAGAGTCCGATTTTAAAGACGATGATTGTTAGATCAATTTCTACTTAAAAGAATAATAAAAGAAAGGAGCCACAACTCATCACGCCATGTCTGGAGAAAAGAGTGGAAAATCAAGGACGGTGTGTCTCAAAACTCTGTCTACAACATCAAAAAAGTTACAAATCTACTTTGCCAACTAGTTTAGTTGACAAAGAAAGTAAATAAGTTTTTATTGAAGTTTTTGAATTAGGAGTATGCTGTCGAGTGGCGGAACCCAACACTGCATCTTGTCTTGTTGTTGAAATGAAAATATTCCATTTCAAAATGATCTACATAAATCGTTAAGATCCTAACTAGTCCAAACTTCCACCAGCAAGTTGGTCGATTAAGCTTTGATAGAAATACTTCGGATAGCGGCAGTTGATATTGTGGCAATTATTACATTAAGTATTTACATACAGATTCTTTGGAACTATTGAGCTTATCGTAATTTATTTATTTATCCAGATTCACCAGTGGTAATTACATAAATTTTACAATAATATTTTTAATAATAATTTGACTCGTTGATTATAAAATTTTAGTATTTACTAGGAATTCTGACTGGATTTTTCTGAAGAAATATTGAAATTACTAGTGATCAGTCCCTCAGTTCTTCTAGAAAAGACTATAGTTTTCATGTTGTATAATGTGTAACCTTTTAGATTCACGCTGTGCCATATAGAAATTTAGGCAAAGAAAAACAGACAATAAGAACACTAGATTATAGAGAGAAGCGTTAAACACTTTGTTCCCAATTTCTCACAGGTTTTCGAAATCTCTCGTCTTATCGCCGCATCTTGTCTTGGTATCATAAGAAGAAATTGAAAATAATGAATTCCCCTGAAAGTGCATGGAACCCACACCCTCTTCACTTATAGTCATATCCTGCCCTACCACGACACAGCGACTGTTTAATTACGATTAACAATATTTATTTTCAATCTTAGGTTATCTAACTGATCTAGATTTATTATCTTTGTACCTAGTGTTTGTGTTCCATGTATTAAGACAACAAGACCTAGATGATGCATATTAATGACGGAAGGGTGGCCCATTATTGTATTGGAATGTGCCTTTGGGACATCGAGGTGCAGTGGAACACCTGATTGTGAACGCCATGGCAGTGAGTTCGAGTGGCATCGTGCACTCGGAGAACTAAATTATTAAAATTCCTTCATTATATCAAGACAAAACGCAGCGTTGTATTCCGCTACTCAATACGCAATATCTCGAATTCTGATAAAGATTTGAGAATGGAGTTTTGTATCACTAGTTTCTTTTATTCTACTATGAAATATGCGGGACGAAGTCGACGCCACGTTAATTGTTTGAATTTAATAAATGATTTAAGTCTTGTTTATAGAGCGAGGAAACCACAATAAATATTTCCGACAAGTGGAAATCGAATCCACAACCGTCGCATTTACAGTTAGATATTGTGCCTCTAAGCCAGTATAGCTCTAATTTTGTAACAAAGTTCTTGAGTTTTAAAACCTCTATAATCCTTAACGCTCACAATCCTTTTCATTTACATTGTATTAATATTATAATTATTCCTCGCTCCGACCAAATAAAAACGAAACGATTATTGTTTTAGTTCAAAAGTTTCTTTTGTAGGGAATACTGGAGTCGGGAGTTTGCTCTGATTTTTGAATTTAAACTTTTAGTTTTCATAATAACCTGCTAACTTTTTTTTTTAAATTTTGTTTGAGGCCAGTCATGGCGTAAGCACACAAGCGTGTAACTGTAAAAGTGGCAGGTTGTGGGTACGATTCCCATTGGAGAAAATTAAATATTTAATATTTTTATTTTCTTCCTATAATAACGAGACAAGGCGCGGCGTTAGGTCTTGCCACTCAACACACAATTTAGGGGAAAGTGGGAAACGAAAGTGTCTTAACGAGAACGAAAGTTTCCTTCAACAGTAAGTTTCTAGGTTCCAAAAATTTTGTTATTTTTTATAAGACAATCAAAAATAATAAAATATATAAATCATTATCATTGATCTAGTTATCTAGTACAATAATGTTGTTATTACTTTTTGTTATTTCATATATTATAATATAAACCAATAAAAACCTAATAGAAATCTATCCATCCATACCAATATATCCATAGTAGTACGCAGCAGCTACCCGCAGACGAGATAAATCTCTGATTCACAGCCTCCGTTAGTCTGATAGCATTTGTAACCCTTAGTTAGATACGGTAACTCTACTGGTGAAACGCTCTACGTAGTATGTAGAGTTTGTAGCAAGGCATTTAAGACCGCCCAAGCTGTAAATTTTCAAGGTTTAATCTAAAATTTAGGAGAAATCCTTTAATCAGTTATGGTTTTCGAACATTTGACTTTAAAAGCAACGGTTGTAGGTTCGATTCCCATTCTTCTGATTACATTTTATTTTATTTTCATTTCCTAACTAGTTCTACAACCATTTTTTTCTGTCAAAATTTTACTTTTATGATATACTAAACAAAAAATATCAAATCCTACTAGGATTTGATAATATTTTTAGTTTTCATAAACAGCGAAATTCATAGTATTTAATTCTTATTAATTAAAATAAAGGCTATAAATAAAACATATAATTGTTTACAAATAACTATATTTTATTATGTTTATTTATATGTAGGTATACAAAGGTAACGTTAGGATACGGATGGGTAATATACTAGCGAAATCACTATAGATATGTAGGTAACATTATTTTGTAGTTTCGCTCAAAGTTTCGCCTTTTTAATGAACAAGAAAAAACACAAAAAAAAAACTGTTTTCACTCAATTATAACTTTGTAACTGTAGAATTAATTCAATAAAAAGGCGTTCTACTTATTTTACGCTACATGAAGCGTGGGAATTAAATTGATTTGCCCCAAAAAGATATTCTTTTTTTTTATATGAAATATATTTTTTTATTTTTCAAAATTAACTCAGTGTTATAAAATAATAACCTTTTTTATATCACAAGAATGCGAAGTGTATAACTTGATTGTGTATTCTATAAGAATTGAAGGTTCTAAGCCAACAAATAAAATATTTTTATATATTATCATTTTTCAATACGAATATAAAATATTCAGTGACAGCATTGACAGTAAACACAATGTCGTGAGTTCGACTCCCAATTGCAGCAATGCAGTACGTGCGTTTCAGCGCTCTAATAGTACAAAGTGCGGCATAGAGTTCCACCTCTCTACACACTAATGACCCGAATTCGGGCTCCAAGCAAAAAAAAATATCTAGATACCAAATTTTCTTTGCCAAATTTGCTATATACATGATAAAGCATAAAGAAAAAATTACTACGATTTTAACATTGTCCCACGCATCATATAACATACTAAAAATAAAAACAAAAAAAAGAGGGTAGCTACAATAAAATTTTTACATTTTAAGTTTATTAATCTCATATACAAATAGTGCATGTAAGTCTAAATGGAAAATATTAAACGCTGTTTTAAAACATATTTTTTCTTATATTGAAATACTTAAAAAAAATATGGAGTATTTTTTGTAGTAGCAGTAGTGATGCTAGTCGTGGTACAAGTTTGCGACTGTAAACACAGTGACAGGTTGTGGGTTCGATTACCACTCAAACTGAAATATTTAATGTTTTCATTTCCATGCTCTAGTAACGAGGCAAAAGCGTGACGTAGAGTTCCACGACTAAGCACGGAATACCTTTAGAATTCAGCGAAAAGTGGGGAACAGAAATGTCTCAAGATTAGATTTCCACGTTTCATCCACCAATTCTGTGTGCGGAATACGTGAAGCCAAGAACAATATATAAATATAATTTAATATAATAAATATTCTTAGATTCGAATTCAACTTACAAAGTGTAAAAAATCACTTATTTATCATTGCTTTTTCCAGAAAAAAATTAAAAAAGTGACTTATACATCAGTTTCTATAGAAAAATTACAATATTTCCCGTTTAAACTTAACACACACATATATCATAGAAACTGTTCGTTCATAAATCTCAAAGGGTTACATATACAAGGCGTATAATGTAATAAATATTGTATAAAACACTCCCTCTACCGTCTAAATGCGTCGTTGTGTACCATCTTTATACAAATTTATACATTTTGTGTTTCATTATTATACAATAACATAATATAATGACTAGAACACAAACTTAATGAACATAAAATGTTTGTGTAATTGCAAATTCAGTCTTATGTGTCACAAAATAAGATTTAATGTAGTCTGTTGTATTTTGTAGTTTTTAAGTTTTTTAACTTTTGTTAAGAAACATAAAAATTTCATAACAGGCTCAAATACAACCTTTGTTTTGTAATATACATAGAGTTAGAAAATATTAAAATTTAATTAAAAAAATATTTTAAAAAAAGTTAAATATAAAAAATCGTCTTATTTTATTGTAAAAAAACAAAAAAAAAGCACATACAAATAAAAAAAAATACGAAACAAATAATAAAATATATCGATTTTAACATATCTAAATATGCTCTACTCTATGTATAAAACTTCTTATCAATTGTATCAAATATTTTCTTTTATATTTTGAAAACAAATTATTTTATTCGTACATAATGCCACACAGTTACTTTTATCTCTCTCATACAACATATATAGCCATATACGCGCGAGCGAGACAAATACTATAGACATACATAATATACCGAACAAGTATATTCGTATATATTTCAATTTTTTAACTGGAAATTAAATTATTTTCTATGTTATATATATTTATGGCAGGTTGGAGTAATTGGCCAGGTCTTTTCCATTTTTGTAAATGGAGGTAATGATTGGGTCCAAGTTGTGGTACTCTTTTCCTGATCGCGGTCTTAAAGTGCTCGTTGGTTGACGACAGATCCTGAAATAATTAAAAATTAGTTATTTAACATGCATTTTTTATTACGGTTCATAAGGATTCATGACTATAAAAATGCTGAACCCTGAACTGATCTTTCTTATTTCTCAGCTTCACGCTTTATCCCGCACATAGCAGGATAGGCAGCCTAGTGTTAAGACACTTTGTTGACCATTGAGACATTTGTGTTCCCCACTGCCGGACGAATTCATCATTGCCTATTGAGTGGCGGAACTGAACGGCGTGATTTGCCTCGATACAAGATATTAAAATATTCAATATTTTACTCCCTAAGTGAGAGTCAAACTCACAACCATCGCGATAACAATTACACTTGTGGTTCTATAACACGTCGGTCTATTTTCACTGAACAACTATTGAATAAAATGAAGACTGTAATTAGTCTCTTAATACAATTAATTTCAAATTGAATTAGGTGAATTTGAAATCGAAGAAACCGAAAATTCTCCTAGTAAACTAAAATTAAGTTAAAAGAAAAAAATGTACCTCGGTCCGCTAGGCGCTTCTGATGATGAATGTGAAGACGTCAGAGACAATGTTTCGATATAATCTGACATATCTGAAGTGCCACTGGATGTACTGTGCGTATCTATAACACCTGTAATATGTCAAAAACTTATTAATATAAGCTTAAAATATTCCAAATTTTATATAAATATGAAATTATCGATATAATTATCATACTCACAAAACAAACCTTAATTTAATCTCAATGACGCTCATAGTAAGCGTGTAAAAACAAAATGTTTATAATACCTTTAAATTGTTTCGGTGGCAGAACTGGAACTTCTGCTTCAGCAGAGGAAGATTTCGCATGAGCATTAGTTTTATGTATCTGCATTGGTTGATCTCTTAATAGATCTGAAGATTTCGATTTCCTCGGCAATGAAGAATGTATTGGTCCTGATAAGTTTCCTCGTAATCTTTTATGAACCATATATTGATATCTTGATTGACCTGATGTTAATGGCATTTCAAAGTCCTGAAATTCACCACCACTATGTTTGAGTGAACAGCTCGACACTCCAGAGTCATTTGAACTGGATGAATCTCGGTTACCACCCTTGCAAGGAACACTAGATGACCTTTTGATAGCCGCATTATCCATATGCTTATTTCGTAAATGTGGCAAATCTTTTGAAGAACTCTCTTCAGATGTCTTATTTTCAGAGCCTGATGATTTACAGCAGTCATAACAATCCCTGTCATTATCACATGGTGATGGTAATCTATTTTCTAACGCTAAATTTCTCAATGTTTCCATGGATGAAGATGTAGCGTGGCTTCCTATGCTGCTATCGAATTCTTTCAAATCTTCAAGAAGTCGGGCAGAATCTACTGAACTCGATCTCTTTTGTATTGCTTCTTTATTAGGTGTTTCAAAACTTTGAACGCAATTACCACTTCCATTCAAAGTTGGAATGCTAAACGATTTTTCAATTTCTGGTCTGTAAAGTTTTGTCATAGGATGTCTTAAACTTTGTGACCAATTTGGATTGGGGGACATTGGAGTGTAACCTGGATTCGGGCCTGATTTGTTAACTAAGCTATTTTTAGTATCTCTTGTAGGTTCCATGAGCAAATATTCATCAGTTTTAGTCTTTATATCATGTAGGGTCGAAGATTTACAGTTACCACATTTTAAGCAAGATCTTGGTTTCAAGGGAAGAGGTAAAGAATTCGATGCTAAATTTAAGTTGGCACTGAGTGCATCTAATTCACCTTGGGTAACACCCGCTTTTTTTAATAAATCTTTTGCATTTTCATAGTATTCCAAAGACAAAGCAAATTCAAGGTTCTCATAATTAGCGTACGGTCCCTCAAAATCTTTTTCTTCTTTTGGTTCTACGTTTTGGTAATTAGTAAATAGTATTTCATTAGGATCTGTTGGACATTTATCTTGATCTGTAATAGTGCTTTGTCTATTTGTTTTTCTAGAAACATCTACTGTCGCATAAATTGCCATATCATCAGAATTCATATGAACGACTTCTGTACTAATCTTTTCACTGCTGGTATTTCTTTTACAATATGGTAAACTTATCAAGTTATTTGCCCAATTTGTAACTTTTTGACATGGACAATCAACTGATTGTAAGCTTTCATTACATTCTACAATTACAGGTTTCTTTTTGGATCCGAATTTTAGTATACAACCACATTTTTTCTTTAAGACCAACGATTCTGGTGTAGAAGAATTAGTAACTTGAAATAGATCGTCTGCTAAAGCTGCCTTAATTCTCTTAGGTGTATCATAGTAATCATTATTATCCAACTAAAACAAAAATAATAATAATAATTAATAAAATATTTTAAGAAATGTAAAAATAAAAAATAGTATCTTAGAAGATACTATACTTACCTCATTAAAAGCAGTCTTAGGAACATCATAGTTTTCGTATGGACCAACTTTGGTATTACTATTAGAAGATGCATTTTCATTTACATTACAATGGCGTACTTGAGAGGGTAAAGATGCTGGGGGTTTCTTTTGATCTAGATGAACCGGTTTTGGAGGCCTTATAGGAGGTTTATCTTTGCAATGACAATCTTCATTTTTTCTCACGAATTTTGGTGTAAGGTATTCAGTGCTGTTCGAAGAGTTATCTGAGGAGCTTTCTGGAACTGCCTCCATGGTCCATGCTGGATTAAAATTAGCTCCAGTGGCGAGGGCTACTGTAGAAGATCGAGACATTCCACCAAGCTTAGTTAAACAATCATTACATCGCTCCAATGTAACATGGTCAGCTCCATTCCAAGGGGGTTTTACCCCCATTTCAGTCGCTGATCTGTATTCATTCTCATCAAACTGTCGTCTCTCCGCCGATGGCCAAAAGGGTGAAACTTCTCCACAATCTTCACCAAAATAGTTTTCTTCGTATAATGCGCTTGCAGTGTCAGGCAAGGATTGATCACCAGAGTTGAAATCGGACAAACGAGTATTGGGCCGAGATTTGAACCTGCGATCAGTTCCTAAAACAAAACCAATTATTTCGTTGTTGAATAATTTTATACAAATTACCCTAAATAGATATACTTTAAAAAACAATAATATTTAAAAAATGAAGTCTACTGATTAATAGATTTAGGGACCTGGTTAGCATATGGAGCGAAAATACCTCTCGATATTCATGCGGTATGAGTATGAGTGAGTATTGGAAAATTATAAATATTTATAATATTTTATGAGTAAATAATTCTTATACACCAATGGATTTCAATAAGCAATATTTACCACTGCTTCTCGGTGTTCTGGGCTGGATATTCCCTTGAGCTGCTTGATCAAAAGCGTCTGTTATATCCTGAGCTTGATCGGTTATAAGCATATGTAGTCCTTCACCCTTTCCACAGTGCGAACCTCCCTCGAAACAAAATCTGCCTTCAACCACGCCGTAACGCCTTTAAAAATACAAATAAATATTATTCTGTTTTTTTAATACTTTTACTATGGAGAGTATTTGCCAGTACAAGCTATTTGCTAAGTCTTTCAAATATAAAGCACATCGTCTGCTTACTAGAGACCTATTTTTATATTATAAAAAAAAAGAATATTTAGTAAGAAAACATTAATACATAGTATACATTAAATTGTTTTGCAAAATAAGTCTATTTTTCTCTTTGGCACGACACTCGCATGTAGAATTTTTTTTTAAGAAATGTCATTTTATAATATTTTTTTAAAATTTTTATATGACCACATTCGAATTGTGGTTATGAACAGTCAATTCATGGTAAACTGAATTTATCAATAATATATAAAAGAGAAAAACATTAACGTTATCGAAACATTTAATTATTATTCGTATTTGGAATTTATTCGTAATGAAGTTAACCTCAGCATGTTTAATTCTCAACGTCATTTTGCTATAAATTTATTGAAATATAAGTAGGGTCAAATTAAATTAATAAAATTGTAATAAAACTTCACGTATAAAGTAGCAGCGTAGGAAACTAGTGTTAAATTAAGATCCGCAAAGAGTATCTTTGCACTAAGTTTTCTTTATATACCTCTGGATAACAAAAGGTTCTGCCCTGCAAACACGACTAAACGCGGAGGTGAGCATCGCCGATCAACATGAATATTTAGTGAACGTAGTATCTTAAGACTCTGCCAGAATTTATTTATTTTATTTATTTATAGAACACCAACACAGCTTACACTAACAAGATAAAAAAATACAGAGTACAAAACTTTATACAAAATACTAAGTGCAGTGCAGTGCATTTATATTGTAGGTGTAAAACCACAATTATAGTAGTTTTACACCTACAATATAAATATTATATTAAATATATATATGTAAAATTATATAAAAAAAATTAAAGCCCGTTGCAAATACACAAGGTCAAAAGTAAAAAAAATAAAATAACAACGAATCAATAACACAACAGCACACATGGTTACTTAGATCTCAAGGACTTCAATATCTTATCGAATTAGATTCTATTCGATTCAATTTATATAAATATTTTTTAGGATAAAAAATCTAGGCAACTATCAAATGTACCATGATGGTATCATGTTGCAAAAAGACCAAAATAACATTTAAAGTAGAACTAGCCAGTAAACTTTATTACAGCACGAATGGAAATGCAGTTGCATAAAGCATATACAAAGTTGCGGTTGATAACTCATACATTGTCTCTTGGTACTAATGGATGTGTAATAGTTGAATATTTCTATTTTATTTACTTAATTTTACTTTAGGTCTTTACTAAGACTAACTAGAGTTTTATAATTCTAATCCTTTTTTGAATATAACGGAGTAGAAAGACACTAGTAGACTACTGACGTAACTGTGTTCTCCGTTTTTCCAATTTCGAAATATTGAGTATTAAATGGCGCAATTTAATACTGACTTTTATTTCGTAATACCATTTAGAAGAAATGAAAATATTAATATATAACAATTTATTCTCCCGAGTGGGCATCAAAACCACAACCGCTGCGTTACAGACAGACCCATACACCCCTGAGCCACAACGGCCTCAATACACAAATATGTATATCTTTATACAATATTTCGAAGTAACTGAAAATCATTTTATTTACAAAATTGTGATATTGGTAGCCTACGTAACCCACTTTACTCGATCATTTCTCACGCGCCTAACAAACCGTGACGTCGTAATTTTAAAAATATTTGAATCAGCTTCGGATGTTAGCAAGTCATAGGAACCGACGTCCTGGTAAAATGAATAAGTACAGCTTTTTGTATATTGAGTGATATTATGTATTTACGTGACTGTGTTCATATGTTTTAGTTGTTGATGAAGAAATGTCATTTTGTTTTTTTACATTCACGCTGTATCCCTCATATGAAAGTGTAGGCAGACAGAATCTAGTTAAGACACTCCGTACGCTACTTTCCGCACAAGGACATGACAAAATTCACTATCCCAAATTCCCATTTCCCATCCCATCGAACTCACAAATGTCATGTTTATAAATAGACAATGTGTCACCGTGTCACGAAGGTCATGACTTTATTCTCCATTTATTATTTATTTAAATATCTATAATATAAATATAAAAACCCATTAACGTTGTAGTTGTATTGTTATATTGTCATGTAATATTACTACTAGTAATAATCTATATATATAAAAGAACTTGTTCTGACTGTCTGAGGTAAGACGCACGCACAGCCGTAACCGCTGATGGTAGAAACGTGAAATTTG
>DWAO01001212.1:0-20036 GCA_018230605.1 Heliconius congener
CAATTATAGTTATAGGTTCGATACACACTCGAGGACATATTATTAAATTATTTTTACTTACCGTTCTGACAAGTATATTACTGTTATATCGATATAAATCAAAATGACATCACCACAACCTATCGTAACCTTAAGCGAAAGTCTTCGAGCTTCGTAATATGACTACGGCCTTATGCTAACATCGACCGTTAAAAAAATAATAGATTAAATAAGTAAAAGTTACTGTATTTTTCTGTGGGTCTGTATTTGACTATTGCTGTGGGTACGATTTTCTTCATTAAATGGGGGAATGCTTATTTTTGTATTTTTTATTCCCTCCAGTTTGGTTACAGCGTTAAATTCCGGTAATTAAGAGTATTTTAACACTCTTCCTTCCATAATCATAATATAACAAAACAAAAAAAAAAACCGTAAATAAAAAAAACAACTGATTTACTGTTACAACTAAAAATAAATAAACGGGCATAAATTTGAGCTATTTCAGTCAAAGTTTTATTTTATTTGTTTGAAATACGAGATTTATTGTGAAATAAAAAAATAAGTAAAATTTATTTACCGTTGCCATATTGGTTCATTTACCGCGATCCCCGTTCTGATCAACCTACATAGGAGACGAGACATGAAACTATGCACGTCCTTGTCAAATATATTAAATAAATGAAAGTTGTAACTGAGATAAGTTTTTAATTAATATATTTTTTTCATAATTGTCTTTATTTTAAAAAGTGAGATGAAATTTGTAACGATTTGTTCAATGACTTTGTATAATGGGAACTTGGATTTTTTAATTTATATTTTTTCAGCTACACGCTCTATAGCGCCTTAGCAAGAGAGGAAGGGGTACATAGTGTTAAGACACTCCACTGCGTAATCTTTATTCAATTTTCCATAAATTGTGTCAAGTGGCAGAACACAATGCCGCGCTTTTTTGCGAACAGAGCGAGAAAATGAAAATAGCTTATTCTCTAGAGTAGAAATCGAACTCACAACCGTCGTATTTACAGTCAGACGCTCTACCACTGCGCTACGATGGCCTAATCAATATATTTTAGTTAGATTATTTCAATATTGTATATTAAAATGTAGAGCTTTACTTTCTCAGATTTCATATTTTTTAAATATAATGTTCTAATTTCAAAGAGAAAAATAATAAACATATATATTTGGTTTCATATTCCAATATTTAAAGAATAATATATCAATATTAGTTTAAGCATAAATCAAACATTAAATATGTTAGATCGAAAGTGTATGTGGTTAAAGAAAAGTATCGCCATCTCTTACCTTTATATTACTATCTCACAATTTCTCATTTCACCGTTCACTTGTTTAGCGACTTCGTACTAACTGTGACCGAGTTCTTTTTAATTGATAAACTTTAAAATATTTTAAACTCTAAATGTTAGAATGTAGAGTCGCTTTTTCTTATTCAGTAAAGTCGTCAAATGGTACCTTATCGTACTCAAGCAGTAAAGTAATATGTGTGTTTCTTATTTTACAGAAGTTGGTCACTCGGGTAGTAGGTTCTTACTCGTGATATCGTGTGGACGTCTCAGTATCGACATTTAAATCGATATAATATCGATAATTAAAAAAAAGATTTACATATATATACGTAAATATAAAAAAATGCCGAGAAAACCGTTCAGATGCCGCCGTTGTAATTATTGAGTGTTAGTTTAATTTTTTTTTGGATTTTTATAATACACGTCAAAATGACAGTTAAAAAGTGTAGTGATGTGATGATTTTGATAGTGTTGTTGATGAACAGTACGCCCCTGATACGGGGTGAAGAATACGACAGAGGTAGGCAATTATATTTATATAGAAAAATAAAAATAAATGTATAATGCTAATTATAATAAAGTAAATTTATAAATTAATGGATACATTTGGCTAAAATAAAATTTTATGCCAATGAAATTATTTCTTTACTACTATATATCTTAATAAATTGGAATTGATAGGGACCCATTAGAATGAACAAATGAGAAATACATGTATAAAGATAATTTGAATGTTGCATATATTGTATATCTAATAAGTGGTGGTGGCCGTGGTGCCGAAGGAACACTAGCGTGCGACTATAAACATGACAGATTGTGTCTTCGATTCCTAGTCGAGGAAATTAAATATGCAACACGCAGTGCCTTGAAAATTTAGAATGTTGACAGGATAACTTAACACTGTGTTCTCTCTGTCTACTCTGCTGTGTAGGTATATATGTTATAGTATGTTCAGGATATAGCGTGAAGCCTAAAAAAACCTAATAACATAATGGGCGATGGCCTGCTCTTTTGTTTTTATCTAGAGTAAGATGTAAAATAATAAAAAACCGTTTTCGTAGGTATTTCGGGAAACCCCTCTTAGTGGTACGCTCCCTAGTTAAGGTAGGCTACATGCCAAATTGCAAATTTCGAATCTAAGTAGTTTCATCTGTGCGTTGTCTTTCAATCACTTAGTTAACTAGTCTTATATATCATATAAATATAATTTAAGAAAAGAGTCTTATAAGCAAAATGATGGATAAAAGTTAAACGGTATGCTGTGGTCCTAATGGATTTAATACTAAATTATTATCAATTTGTTGCTTTTTTTTATATTTTTAACTTTACAGTTTACTTACAGATTTGGCGTATAGGATATATGATAGGAAGAACTGTTTTTTAAGCCACATAATAACGACACAATATAATTCTAGCATTTCTTCACCTACCGTGATATATGCGGGGTACAGTGTGAAGCTAAAAATAAAAATCGATAAAAAACATTTGTAAAAGTTAAAATATTTCTAAATTGGCAGGATATCAAATTGCGAATCGATTAGAACGGTGAAAGTTATTCGCATACCTTTATTAACGAAAAAAAACCTTATCTTTACATATATTCAATACTTCAAGTGCAGAATAGAGTGGCGAATTTGTTGTACAAGTTTTAAGTCATTTTTTCTTCTTTCAGTTAGACGTTCAACACGCAATTTTAAGAAATTCGGAAAAAGCATGCTTAACACTAGGTTTCTGTTAATTTAATATAAAATATTTTTTCTTTCACGTTCCTAATTTTAAAATTGTTAAGGGACAATAAATAATTAGTCACTCTTATATTTATATAGTATAGATAATTTATTGTGTAAAAGTGTCATGAACTTTTATTTATATTGAAATTCTATAAGTATTAAATAATGACTTAAATTATTCAAAATTGTGCGTCAATTTTATTCAAATAATCTTTATTTATTCGTAAATGAAAAATATTAATAAACGTACATTGTGGTCGTTGATGTCTTTCCGACTAAAATAGATCTAAAAGTCTTTTTCTCTATATTAAAGTATATCTTGGTATCTTCTAATATAAACGAACAAATTATTATATATAATATATTTTAACTAGTTTATAATTATATGTTAACAAGATTCATTGACAAAATTATTTTTTATAAATCGTATCTGGTGCATTCTTCAGTTAAATAAAAACTACCAAAAATAAATTTCTGTTTCTCGTAAAAATTTGAATGAGATGGATAGCCCATATCGAGGTCACTTTATGTCGTTCTTAAGCCGGTTCTTAAGAGGTTAAGAGATATGTGTACATTTTTATTATACAAAAGTTGTTGAGTGCGATTATTTTTATGAACTTAGCTTTATTTGCTTTATCTAAGACCATTTTAACCTACTTATGAATTAGCACTGATCATTTTGAAAAAGTCTATGAAGTTATAAACGTGGCAGGACTCGAACCTGCTCCTTTGGACAAGCTTCAATTCATATTCTAAAACATTTCTGTTCCAATAATGTTTGAGTAATACTTAAAAAAAAGGTAAGTCTAGTTCATGTCTACCAAAATCACAAGTTTGAATCTGTTTATTTCCTTTTCTAAATAAGTACTAAATACATATTAATGTATTATCATCATTCAATCAGGAAAAAGTTAAGTATTAGTAACAGTACTGGAAAGCTAAATTAATTTTGATTATTGGTGTCAAGCTGTTACTAAATAAACAAATATGTATAGGATTTTACATAATAATGTATCCCCCATATATGTAGGAGGGTAGAATCTAATTTTTGAGACATTGCGTTCAGAGCGGCGGAACTCTACGTCACGCCTTGTCTTCTTACCAAAATGAGAAAATAACATTATTTCAATCGTTCGAGTGGGAATCGAATCCACAAATATCGTACTTACACTTAAGATGCCGAACAGCTGAGCCACAACGGCTTTAAGATTATACATTATCAAGAGCTCGTTTTATTTCTTTACATGCCAAAATAATATTACTTATTCAAGAAACACATGTTAACACATGGATACTCACAAATTCACAGTTAAAATTCTTTCAGGCCATTAAAATATAAAAATATTAAAATAAATATGCCAATTCATATAATTACTATGAAATTCTGAGTCAGGTCTGAAGAGAGTATAATTTACCATAATTGAGCGTATAGAGAAAATATTTAACAAGTAGCTGTTGCCTCCGGTTTTACAGTATCTTTGCATTGCATCGATATCACTTATATACATACTAATATTAGTATTTATTTTTTAAACGCTGTTTCGGGACACAGCATATAGCAAGAAAGGAATATAAAGCGAATTTAGTGTTCAGGCGCTCCGATCTCAAGATTTTCAGGATATTACGTGTTGAGTAGCGGAACTTAACGCAGTGCTTTGCATCTACATACGACCGCATTCTACTTACCAAAGCGAAGAAATGAAAATTATTCCCACAAACGAGCCCACAACTTGAAACGAGTTGCGAGTTCGATTTCCAATGAATAATGAATTAGGGCACACGTCGCCAATATCTTTTTCTTCTTTCAGATTCTATTTTTTTGAAATATAGCGTCATGGTACTCTGTTCTCTACTTTCTTTTTTTATTATTAATATAATTATATGATTATTTATTGTTTATGGTTTCTAACCTTTATTAACCTTTTCTTACTTTTTTCTGCTACTTAAACTAGGTTTCAAACTATATATGTATTTTTTAGTTACTGCATAAGTGTCCTTAAGTATTTAACTCCTAAAAGACTTACTCCGAGTAAAAAGAACAGAAGCATTGAATTCCGCCATTCCAAATTGAATTTCGAGGGAAAAGTGAAAAAAGTGAAGTGAGTTTCGGGCGAAAATTGAAAAAAAATCACTGCACTCTCTCTTTCTGCCCTTGTGTAAGTGGAATGAAGCGTAAAATTAAAACACTATTCAACTAAGTAGAATTAAAACATTTTTTTTTACAAATTAATATATAGATTTATTCAACTTTTACGTTACCGAATGACTGACACACAACGGACAGACGATTAGATTTAGAAAGTCAGGATTCGGCATGTCTACATTGTATATGGAAGGAACGTAATAAACGGGATTTTCTATTTTACAATAAGGATAGACGAAGATATCCAAAAATAATAAAAATCTATAAATACATCGATAAATTTAACAAAGTTTTAAGTTTTAAAATTGAAATCGTAATAAATGAGCATTCCAACCATATCGTAAACGCTTGTGAGATAGATAAAATAACTATCTTCGTGTTCTCCACTTCCTATGTTATCCTTATAGCTTCGGGGCGTCGGCGTAGTTAGTTATAATCTACGGTGAAGCAATTAAAATATAATAATATGTTGTTAACTGATGTTTGTGAGACCGTCGTGGCTTTGTATCACAAGCGTGTGACGTTACACGTAACAGTTGTGAGTTTGATTCCCACTCGGGGGAGTGAATTATTATTTGTTAATATTTTAATTTCTTCACTCTGATATCAAAACAAAAGCGCGGCGCTGAGTTTCGCTAATCAACACGCTTAAAAATTCGGCGTAAAATGGGAAATGGAGTGTCCTAAAATTAGGCCTCCTCCACCCACCCTGCTATTTATGGGATACAGAAAGAAGTTAAAAGAAAATTTATATTTGTAGTTACACGTATAAAGGTAGGGCATATGGTGACTTAAACGTGACAGGTTGAAGGTTCGATTTTCACTAGAGGAAATTACTCCTAATGTAAAGTAAAATATTTTGTCATTATATTAAGATCTAATATATTAAAATAAAATATATATTTTTAACTTTGCCATAAGCATTCCGCATAAAAATAAAGAATTTATATATAAATACTTCATACATAATACATATAATAAACAACAACAATTTTTTTTATAAAAAGACAAAATAATCAATTCACTTGTCGCTAGACGATCCCTGAACAGTGTCAGAGACAATGAAAGTAACACCGCCGAAAGTGAAAACCGTGCTAAAGTAGAAAAGGCCATTGGAATTTATAGAGGTTTATAGCTTTTGTATATTACTTTCGACAGTTTGTTTGAGGACGTGTCGAGTGTGTATTGGGAAGTATTGTTATTTCTATAGTATATATTTCTTGTTTTACTTCACGCTGTATTCCCCACAAAGTAGTGTAGGCAGAGGGAACCTGGGAATCTAGTGTTAAGATACTTCGTTCCCATTAAAACACTCGCGTTCCTCGATTTGTGTCAAAGTGGCATTTCGTCTTGAGTGCCGGAATGCCGCGCCTGGCCTCGTTACCAGCGCGAGAAAATAAAAATATTGAATATTTCATTTTCTCGACTGGAAATCGAACCTACAAAATGTCGCGTTTGTCGTCACGTGCTCGTGCTCCTAAGCCATGATTGGTCAGAAAATGTTGTATGCTATTTAAGTTAAAATTGTCTATGAAGTAACATAGGTGGCCACTAGTTTATTACTACTATTTACTATTCTTGAATTATCAAGACAATGGAGATGGATTGTTTCTAATTGGAGGTCGTGAGTTCGATACTGATTTAGAGTAATTGTTATATTTTTTATTTTCTATTTCCCTGTTCAAAGCCAATATTTATATCGATTGGATTGTATGCTGGGCTCATGTATGTAATAATAAAATTGTGACATTGATATTGAAAAGAACAGATAATGTATTTGTTGCTGGCTCTTCTCAGCAGAACTACCATATACAGGACGCGGTGGGCTCGCAAGGTTCAGCTTTGTGTTTATTCGACGATATAAAAGTGAATAAACAATAAAAAAAGATTCGGTAATTGACACAGTGTTGTAAAATTTTCTACAAACATGCACCAAAATTGTAACGGTTAAGTCGTAATATGCGTACGTGAGTTACCGTTGCGTCTCAGCACTCTCTGTTTTTCCTTTTCACATTACTTCCGTATATAGCAATTTAGGAAACCTACTGTTAAACCCTAGCGCAGCGTTGAGTTTCACAATTCAACACGTAAGGTCTCGAAAATTAGGCGGTGCTTGGGACATGAAGTGTCATAACACTAAGTTCCCCCTACCCTGCTATATGTGGGTTACAACGTGAAATTTAAAAAAAACCTACCTGCTGCGAGCGGCGGCCTACCTTGCTGCGAGCGGCGGCTGCGGGATACGGCGTGAAGCTAAAAAAACGAATTATTTTTTTACTAAATTATGATTGCTTTTAAAAAAAAAATATTAAAATCATACACACAATTTCCATGTAAAGGATCGCCGAGCATCAGTATTGATACGAATACCGTTACCCGATACAAGAAACAATAATGTATTCGCCAGTCAGTCCGTTACGCTAAATAATTAATTTATAACTTTCGAGCTGCAATTTTGAATGGAAATATACATTTTAAAATTATATGAGCTTCACGTTGTATCCCGCACACAGCAGGGTAGGCAGAGAGAACCTAATATTAATACACTCTCATTTATTGTCTGGCGATTTTTTCGAGCCATTGCGTGTTGAGTGGCAGAACCCAATGTCCAGCTTTTTGCCTTGATGTCAGAGCGAAGAAAAGAAAATATTAATATATAATAATTCATATTCTCGAGTGGGGATTGAACCCACAACCGTCGCATTACAGTCACATCCTTGTGCCGGATAGACTTGACAGACTAACGGATGGACTCCCGTTTTACCTATTGGGTGATTAATCCTAATCCTCAAGCGCGGCGTTGAGTTTCGCAACAAACACGCAATGTCTCGAAAATTGGGTTATACTCGAGAAGCAAAATGAACCTTCTAACTCCAAGTACCCTAGGCCAATCCTGCGATATGCGGGATACAGCGTGATTCTAAAACATAATTCACTTGCATCCTGCAAACTCTTCATGTAAATAGCTAAAAGTTGTTACGTGCCATCGGCCGCTATGGTATGCTTCTCTAGCACGCTCTGATTGCCTTGTGTTTCTTCCGCATACATTTATTATTATGTTATAACACTAGCGCAGTTTGAGATTCGATATCAGGTTGACGTAAAAAGATAATTATTATTATCTATATAATATAAATATGTTTTTGATTTTTGGATAATAGCAATTAAAACACTTTTAGTTTCTCTGTGAAAGAAACGACATTAAATGTTTATTACTACAGTTACAAAATTTCTAGTAATTTTTAAAACATTTCTTTTGACATCATAAACGTTATGTAAGACATAGCGTTAGTCTATGGCTAGGAATTAAACTATTAAAATTAAAGGAAATTATAATTTACTTTACATCTATTTAAAATATAGATACACAGTATCTCTTGATATTTTGAATACTAAGTTCTGGAGATTAGTTTGTAATAAACATATAAAAACACATTAATTTGAACCCTAAATAGATCATCATGCTTAAATACTATTAAATTGTAACTATATCACATACGTGTATACTGGTTGAGCTTTTAATTTACATTTTTGAAGGTGGTTAAAAGTAATAAAAATCTATAAGTCTCCATCAGCCACCTCCCAATTCCATCATCACCTTCTTGTCACTAGGAGAAATAACCAGAATATGTCAAGATGAAACTTCAGTGCCCTAAACTCAATATTTTCACATTTACCTTTTACCTTCGGGCTCCATTATAAGAAAAAATCAATGATACTGTTTTATTGCATTGCTACTAAATATATGTAAAATTGTCAATTTCTTGACGATTTAAAAAAATAAAAAGGTGAAATAAAGTTTCTTAATTTTCTTTCATAGTTATAGGTAAAAAAAACAGGCTTGTCTGTTAATATAGAAATCTTGCTAGATGAAATGCCGATTTTTACAAAAATTAAAACCTGCAACTACCGAGTTCATTGGCATTGGCTTACACCACTCCACCTTTGAATTAAAATAATTAAGGCATTTAATTTAATAAGATTATGAAGACCTTGATAAGATAATAATAATTTTAGAAATTCTATATACTAGTATGTATATGTATATATATTGTATATTACATACAGGTTGATCTTAATATAAAAGTATCACCAGCATACATTATATTTTTTTAGCTTTGGTAATATGGAAACTTAGTATTAAGACTCAGCGAGTAAATTAAGATATTAAGGGTCAGTTTCACCACTGGCGTATAAAGTCACGGTCAGCCGTATCTACCAGACGGGCTATAATTTTTGTTTTCACAGTTCTCGAATAGCATTATCCGATAGGTGTATCTATCAGATAGATTTGACACATGAAATTAATTTTTACATACTTATTTGTAATTTAGAAATGTAACAAATCCTATTAATTGCTACATACTGTTATGTTCTTTAATAGAAAAATATTCTCGAAAATATAAGAAATAGTTATTTTGTATTTTCAATCTGTATCTGTGAGATAGCTTTAATTAAGAAAAAATAATTCAGCTTCACGCTGTATCCCGCACACAGCAGGGTAGGCAGAGGAAGCCTAGTGTTAAGGCACTCTGTTCCCCACTTTCTGCTGAATCTTGGAGGCATTGCGTGTTGAGTCACCCACTCAACGACGCGCTTGGCCTCGACGCCAGAGCGAAGAAATGGAAATATAAATTGAAATGAAAAATGAAAATGAAATAAAAATATAAATATAAATATAAATATAAATAAATATTTCACTTCCTCGAGTGGGGATCGAACCCGCAACCAGTCGATATACAGCCTTTGTATATCATAAGTAAAATAAACAAAATAATTAACTTCTTTCATATTAATTTAAATTAAGTTAAATTTCTTAGGCGTGTGTGTAGTAGTACAGTTTATCGCTACTCTACATGCTTATTGAGTGTAGCCTAATCGATTCCGGCGCCGGTCTCTGCGTTTTGCTTTATGTTAAACCATGTGTGAATTTATAAAGGGAGTTGGTTAAGCAACAGTAACAACGGGTGGTACTTGGATGGGTGTGCCGTTATTCATAATTATAAAATTGTTGCTAAGAGATGATATTTGATTTTTTTTCTTGAACTTAACTTAACTTAGCCTTAATTAACTTCATGATAGTTTCTTTTTTTTTCTTTTCATTAAATTTTGGGAAACAAGCACAAGGCACAAGCTAGACTGGCCTATGTGTTGTTTGTCAGACAATTATAACCTCTTTCAAAAGTTTGTACATATACGATCATATCCTATTTGACTAATAGGAGCAAAGAATTCAACAAAAAATACCACTTCTAATTTGAAGCCACGACCACTGTTGAAGAAACTCAACGTACACCATATCGCCTTGACCGTGCCACTTCAAGCATTCCAACGATAACGTGCTCCAAAAATTTGCGGAAGGACTAACGCGTTCCGAATAATCAATGTTTCGAACGTTACAAGCACTTTCTAATGTATTTTAATTAATTGAACGATTTCGAGGGAGAAATCGATTTTTCTTAGTTATTTTTTTATTTATTTTTTTATACTAAGTAGGATTTAATTATACTAAAAAATAATATAACGTAAAACTTAGTAATAGAACGTAATTTATTACGTTACAGTTTAAGAGAATTTGAGGTTAAGTATTTAGTTAATCTTAGCAGAGGGGAACCTTTATCTGATACTCAAGACACCCCGTTCCAAAATGTTTGTCAAGATTCGAGGCATTGCGTATGGATTGGTGAAACTCAGTACTGCGTTTCGCTTTTCTAAAAAGAAAAAAAAAGATTTGATTACAAGAGAATTACAACTATATATCAAGTGCTATCTGTAACCTAGTGTTACTACTATACTTTACTATACTTTGCAGGCCGCGCATAACATATATATTATAATCATAACAACTTACGTTGATACATTACGTTTATACTGACAGAATTTAATTAAGTACTAATTATATTTAATATTTATAATTTAATCCACGAATCTACCTTTTATTTAATATATTTATTTATATTTGAGTAACAAAATTTTTAATTATAAATGAAACAATTAAAAATAAAAACTTTGAATTATTCATAAAATTCAATATTTTGTATCACACGGTTAGAGCATTTTCTCATGTGCTTGTAAATATTTTTGTTATGGTCTACTTCCTGTGGAAGTAAATTTATGTATCGTTGCTTCTTTTTTTCTATGAAACATCTTGGGATTTCCAGAGATAACCCAGAAATAAAATATTGGAAACCGGAAAATAGCCGTCAAAATAAACATTTTTAATAACACGAAAAAAAAAGCGTAATTATCACAATTATTGTACGTTTGAGAGTTACGATGCCACATACTAACATATATATACGCACACACAGACACGTCAAACTTATAATAGTTCTTTTCATTAAAAAACTAGAGAAGGATATGCAATAAAGAAGAATTTCAAGGAGGATATGTAATAGAAATCGTTGTGACTTTGCATAATACGAACGTTAATGTCGACCTACTTCTATGTTACGGTCACTGACTCAGTGTATCAGTGGGTCACGGTCGAAATGTGTATGTAAATCTTGTGGTACGAGATGATAGACCAGTCGTGGTACTTCAATGGATAGAAAAATATATATATATTTTAATTTCACGTTGTGTACCGCTCATAGCAAGGCAGAGGGGACTTGGGACACTAGTGCCTAACTAGCCTAACTAACTCATGCCTCACCTTCCTCCGAATTCTCGAGGCATTGCGTGTTGAGAAGTGATACTCATCCCCGCGCTTTGTCTTATTATCAAAACAACGAACCCCCGAATAATCGCTTAGAGCCAGGTGCTGTTCTAATTATCATGTTTTAGCTTCACGCTATTCCACTTTCGTCTCCTATCCTTTAGCCACTTCCGTCCCCCGATGGATTCCAATATTCTGAATACATTAAATATTTTATTCTTATTCTTTTAGACATTGCGTTTTGGGTGAAAGAACTTTTGTCTTGTTACCATATAATAAAATAATTCCCGATAACCGATATAGTCCCGATAACCCTCTATAAATGTTGTTCAATAGTAAATCATTATGCCACTGCGCCACGGCGGCCTTTTATTATTGTTATGTCTTAGAGCTATTCTTTTTATTATAGAAAATTTTGAAATAGATGCAATCAAACTTGCTATCGGAAGAAATTTGTAGTGCTTACCTTTTCAAAAGTCCCAAAAATCCTGCAATCCAAAATAAGACATACATATATAACCTAATATTTTTTTCTTAAAGGATTTTCTTTCAAATATTATCTCGTACATATGATAAGAACAAAAACCTACATTTAAGAAAACAACCACAAAACAAACAGCCCAATTAGTCGTCACTTTCTCGAACATTTTGCGGTAAAACGCTGAATTCGAAACGTGAGTGTATGATGTCATTCAGTGAAAGTGCTTTAAGTTTTTGGTTCCGCATGAAAAATTATATATTGAGTCATAACATGTTATAACGATGAAAAAATATAATAAAATACATGCTCTTGTACGTGTGTCACGCTATATTAAATATTTCGATTTAAAGCATATCCGGTTGGTAACGTATTACATAAAATTTGCAGATTCTTTCCATTTTTCTAAATATTTAACACGACAAAGTGCACCGTTAAGTTCCGCCAATCAACACACAATGCCCCGACAATATAACGTAAAGTTGGTAACGGATGTGTCTTAATGGGAACGGACTTCTTATCACTAGTCTCCCTGGTCAAACCCCCGGGATAAGACACTGTGTTCTTCAGATTCCGGCGAAATTCAAGATACAGTGAGATGAGGGCGAAATTCTATAGTGGAGGGTCTTTGCCCGGTGCGTCTACAGTCAGTCGCTGGCCCCCTGCACCACAATGGCCTTCAGTAACGTCCTAAGAATATTTTTTCAAAATTTTATCAATATTTGAAACTTAATATAAAATTCGTTTACTCCAACCTAGTTCATTCAACTACAGAAGAACTTGCGCCACAATAGGCTCATTCATATTTACTTATAATCACGATCTACTGACACACTTCAAGACAAAAGAATTCAATTATCACTAGAAAAAAACACATCTTTGTTTACTCAAGCTTCTAAGAGAACTTTTGTATGGGAAAAGGTAAATAAATACAAGGTGAATGTATAGAAAGCCTATGAGTAAATCAATGTTTACCTCCATACAATGTACGGAAATTTTCAAGCTGTTTCTTAAGAGAGCGCTAGCGCAAAATGCATATGCATAGAGTAGGTAAAGATAACCTGGTGTTAAGACACTCGCGCCGCATTTATTCATTCAATATCATTTTGACTCGACGTCATATTTTGTCTAACCAGAACCTTGTTATATAGGGGAACAATAGAAACAAAGAGGGCTGTGCTGGCTGGCTGAAAATTAAAAAAGTAGAATCTTTACGTAAAAGAATCAATTAGTTCAAATTTCGTATTTTTTTACTAAATTATATTTTTATTATTTTGAATTTGAAATATTTAAATCTGCAACACACAACTTTCGTTTAACATTATCATTAAACTATGTCAACTTCGAATGGTAGTTGTTACAAAAAACGTTTCTACATATCAATGCCGATGCCGGAAAAATAAAAAAAATTACACTTTTTCCCGAGAGCGTATTACCCCATACCTAATAGTACTTAGAATCAATGAATAAAAAATAATTTGCAATATAAATTTAATCGACAGTAAACCTACAGCTATATAACAAAATATAATTTATATTACACAAGCGTAAAGCTCCTGCCGTTTTCATTTCAATCACGTACAAAACTTTCTAAGATCGTAAATATAGTTTCTCCAATAACTAAATAATAATGGATAAAAACATAAATTGTGCGTAATAATAATCAATTTAGATGGTTTCTGTAATTTTCAACTTTCAAAAACTATAATTCATTTTGTTAGTCAATTTATAAGCTTAATGACATCGTAGTTATGATCCAGTCTTTATATCTTAAAAATAACTAGTCGTCGCCCGCAACTATGTTTGCGTGGATTTTGATATGTAAATTGAAAAATGCTGGTTCTCTCCGAGCTTGTAGAAATTTCGAGGAATCTTCTCTTACTAACGGATAAGACCTTCATATGCTTAAATATCACAAGTCATTCATATTGTATTATATAAAATTGCGATTACCAAGTCAATATATTTATTTCGAACATAATAATAAAATAATTAATAATCAGCTTGGTATTACAGGGATGGTATTTAAAAATGTCAGATTCCAAATGCAAAAGTATTATTTTGTTTATTTTTAAGTATAACAGTATTTCTGGAAATTTAGCACTTTGAAAGTGTTTTACTATTAAACGATTCACTTTGAAAACAAAATGGCTTTAGGAACCTTAATGCTATTTTTAAAGACCTATTTATAAACCAGATACATGTATAGGTCTGATAAAAAAAAATACTTCAATGTATGAAGAGCCCCCCCTGTAATGTATTTTTTTTATTTTTGTATAAAAATCGTAAAGTAGTAATACTATATATCAATTGTGTAGTCCTAATAGTTTCGGAATAAAGTGGCTGTGACATACAGACGAACGGACAAATAGAACGACGACGGACATGACGAATTTATAGTGGTTCAGTTTTTCGCCATTCGGCTACGAAACCCTAAATATAAACATCATAGATATGTAAAATGCGGCTAATTAGTGTTTAATTTACTAATATTATTATGTAATATACTAAAACGCAATGAAATAAATACATGAGTAAGATATTGCCTACTATTAATTAAACTTAATACTTTACTATGGAAGTTGCTGTAATTTTTTTTAACAATTTTATTTCACTAGGTGTAGACATTACATTATAAGAAATACATATGTATGTAGGTAATAATTATAATAAAGTTATTAGTAGGTTATGATAATAAAATTTGTATTTTTTTTATTTCAGATGGACGAAAACTGTTTGGTGGTTACAAAATAACTCCAGCATATTGCAAAGCGAGTCGAGCAGCAAAATATAATAGAGGAAACACAATATGCATGTTCAATCATGAATGTGTGCAACGAGGAGGAGAAGTTGTGGGGGCATGTATGGATGGTTTCTTATTTGGAGCTTGTTGTCAATTACCCTTAGATAGTCAGCCCCATTTCCCCAAAGGTCCAGGAGTGGTCATGACAAGCTATTTAGACTATCCTGATACTGAAGCCGAAACTGATGATTATGATGAACAGCTGAGTGCTTGGCATAATAGTTTTAAACCAGTAGTTACTCCAGGGTACAGACCAAGTCAAGTTTCGTCATCTACAATGAAATCAGATAATCTAAGCACTGAAAGTCACCAAGCGGAAATTATATCAGAAGGTCTCACACAAATTACTAACACTCTTTTGAGTACTCCACCTAAAGATAATAACTTTGTATTTGTAAAACCTGAAAATGTTTATACGCATAGTACAATAAACCATGCTGTTGCTGAGACGATTCTATTCCATAAAAATGGTTCTGTAGCTGATGATATCATGAGACCTTCAGATTTTAATGTACAAATTTCTTCTATGCAAACTAAACCTACTGTTCCACCTAGTTCTACATCTATTCAATCACCATCAATTATTGTATCAACTCACCGACCAGTATACAAACCTGTATTTAGGCCTAGGCCAATAAACAAAACTACAACTAAACAACCTACTACAGAAAATTACGTTATGGTGTCAACTGTCACAAAAGATAAGACATCTGAATTGTCGTCAATCGATAGCATTATACAAATGCTTAATGAAAGCACACCAAGTATGAAAGAAGACGTAACACCTTCTTCAATGGAAATTAAGGAAACTAAATCTTCACCAACTCCATCTACAGTTTCTCCAGTTTCTTATAGCAGTAATTTTCCAAATTATTACTTATCTACGGGACATTATGTTACATTAAAACCATCCTCTTATTCCAGTAGTACAGTTGTATCTATTAATAAATATTCAACAAAAAAACCTCTTACCACGAAAAAACCTTATTATGGTAGTATATATACCACTTCCAATAGTATACCCCAAGATGAAAGACCTATTAAGCCTTCTTATTCATCTCCCAAGCCTAGTCAATCAACTAGTCAAGATATTGAAGCTTTTAATAGATACCCAACCAACCCACAAGATTTTGGTGATTCAGTAACTACATTTAGCTATGTAAGTTCAACAACAACATCAAAACCAACATCTACTACAAGACGACCACCATCTACAAGTTATGTCACAGGTTCGAAACCATTACGGCGACCGGTTACTCCACCTACGAATTTCTTATCAACTTATGACCCAGGTACTTTTTCAAGTGTTACACCTACAGTAATTGTACTTAATGGTCTTGGTAAGCCAGAAACTTCGTCAGAAGAGACACAATTTGTTGAAATATCACAAGAACCCTTTAAAAAACCTGTAAGTCAAATTACGGTTAACAATCACATTGAATCTACAAACAACATTTTCATGGGTAAACCACCAAAGATAGATGAAAATCCAAAGCCAAAACCACAGCCACCAAAGGAAAAGCCATCTTCACCTACCGTTGTTATTACTCCAAAACCATCGCCTACAACACCATATCCTGTAAAAATAACTACACGACCATCACTAGTTCCAACAATCGTCTCTACTCCAGATTATACAGAATATCCTTTAGAAATACAAACTCCATCAGACGATTTAATTAACTTCCCACCTGTAAGAAACCCAATGCTTAATGTTACTGGTTCAAATCTAAACGTTTTTAACACAAGCGTAGTCACACTATCTGATAATGAGTTAGAAATTCTGCATGATGTCGAATTTTCTACTCCATCATGGCAAGAGGATGATAAATTAAAAAATAAAATGAATTTATTCGTCAATAAAATAGTCGGTAGCCTTCAAGGTACATTCCAGGAGCTACATGATATTGTCATTCTTGACAAAAAGCCAAATGTTACTATAATTAGAGATAAATTAACTTCGCCTAAACCTCCCAAAAAAACTATTGCAACTAGAAAGCCAACAACCAAGAAACCTGTTAGGATTACCAGCACTACAAAAAAGCCTTCAAAAACAACTAAAAGACCTGTCAAACAGACTACACCTGTTAAAAGACAGACAACAACAACAGCGCCCCCAACAACAACAACTACAGCGCCCCCAACTACAACTACGACAACAAAAAAACCGGTATGGAAAAATGATTTTTTGTTGTAAATTTCTTAAATCAATGAATTAAATCAAAATCGGTAGGATTATATACCTACTGCTGAGATTAACAATATTTTTAGGTTTTACATTTATATTTAGTAATTTTAATTATTTTTATAATTCAATTCAATTTTTATATCAATTGTTATACGATCAGTATAGTATGATATTGGTAGACCAGATTTGGTCCTTGCCCTGTGATATAACTGATTTCAGACAACAACAACTAAGAGAACGAAGCCCACAAAGAAAGTGACTACTACTACTGTTACAACAACAGTTACAGAGGAAATTGAAGAAATAACCACGGAAGCAAATATTCAAATAGACTATAATGATAAAAATTGTAAGTATATATACAATTAAAATGATCAAAGTTTACATTTATTATATATGAAAAAGCCAAGAGCGAGTCCGACCTGCGCATGGAGGGTTTGGTTCTGGTGGTGAGAAAATTCTTCCATTATCTGGCAAAAAAAATCTGGTTTTGGGTTTGATCTCCACTCATGGAAATTATTATATTGATTTGGGCGTGGAAGTTGGGTGGTGCGTGAGGAACTGAGTTGCCGTAGGCATGGAAAACACAGTGATAAAACACAATATTTTCTTTGCCTACCCTGCTATGTGCGTACTGTACATCATGTATTACAATATGTTCTACTATATAAAAAACTTAGAGTATTTTTTAAAATTCTAATTTCAGTGTGTGGAGTTCGTCCTCTATCAAAAACAGGGCGTATAGTCGGAGGAAAGAATGCAAAATATGGTCAATGGCCATGGCAGGTGCTAGTTAGGGAATCAACATGGCTTGGACTTCTGATCAAAAATAAGTGTGGTGGTGTACTTATAAGCAGTGCGTTTGTGACTACCGCCGCTCATTGCCAGCCTGGGTATGTTTATTTATTTGTATTTTTTTTTAGTTTCACGCTGTATCCCGCATATGACGGGGTAGGCAAGAAGCAATGTTATCTCTTAAGTTAAAGTATAGATATATAGAATCAGTGAATATAGCCATTATTTTACACGTCAAAAGCTTACTTTAAGCTTTATGATAAGTTATTTTAATTAATTAAATAATAATAACAATGATTGAGTAACTTAAATAAAAACTTATAATATCTTTATTATCACAGAACAAAGCAAGATAGCCGCTTAATTTTTTTTCCTTCTTAATAAGATAGATAGAGACAATCATTCTTAAGTTAAGACACCCCTTTTTCTACTTTGACAATGACAATACGCTGAGCTTTGGCCTGCCTGAGCTGAAACGAAAATAATTCATTTCCTCAAGTAAGCATCGAACAATAACCAACGTGTCTAAGGTCAGCCAATGCCTCAAAAGAAAATCTAAAAAGATTTTTAGTTTTTTACTATTTGTTATTTATTTATAAATAACTTTATAATTCTTTTAATCATTTGGTGATTTCTAGATTCCTTTCTTCATTGATTGCCGTGTTTGGAGAGACTGATATATCTAACGATAATGAACCCCTGAGACCAGTGTCCAGGAATGTCCGTAGAGTGATCGTCCACAAACGCTACAACCCAGCTACGTTTGAGAATGATCTTGCTTTGTTGGAATTAGAGTCACCAGTTCGATTTGACCCACATATTGGTAAGAGCTAGCTTTACGTGTTTTCGCGTATAACAAGATAGACAGAAGGCACCTACACCCGAATTTTTGGAACATTGCGGCTTAAATGATGGAACAAAACGGTGCTTCCATTCCCTCCATCAGAGCCAGAAAATATTTTTTTTTGCGTCATGCTGTATTCTTCATAGAGCAGGATACGCAGCAGGAACCTCACAATCTAGTGTTAAGATAGTCTGTTCCCATTAGGACACTTCCGTTCTAGACTTTCCGCCAAATTCTGAAGGCATTGCATGTTGAGTGTCGGAATTCAACGCCGCAAATGAAAATAATTCAAAATATAATCACTCCCCTAAGTAAAGATCTACCCCACAGAAATAAACACTTTACCGACTGCATCACGAGGACCTCAAATTGGTACAAGATAAGACGATATTTAAATTCAATCATTTAAAGATTCTTATAAATGTGAATGTTTATGTCTTTGTTCCTCCAAACAAAACACTTTATCACTTAAATAGGCTGAACAAAGGTTCCCATTGCCTAAGTTTTAGTATCTACTCTATTCTATACTAAAATCATTTTAATAAAATAGCATTGTTACAGCTATTTATTAATAATAACTTACAGTACCCATATGCATGCCACAACGGACTGAAGACTATACGGGTCGCATGGCAACGGTGACGGGATGGGGGCGTCTGTCGTATGAAGGAAAAGTGCCGTCTATTCTGCAAGAAGTTGAGGTACGATCAAATAATCTATATAAAGAATTACTGAATAAATGATAGATTCGTACAACTAAAACTTCGAGGTGTCGAACCTTAAAAACTGGCTTTCGAGAGTGTAGGGCAGCATCGAGAGATGATCTCTGGAAATTGTAACTGAAATGCTAAAAAATAGACATTATGTTCACGACAGTTCACGCAAACGGAGTTTCAGGCTAGAGCTCGTATTTAAAGATTGTCCTATATTTTAAAGAAACATAAGATCACAATTTCTTTTACTATTCTGTATTTTCCTTCATTGATATAGTTGAGGGAAGATATATAAATTCATTACCCCGAGTTTGAATCGAACCAACAACTACTGTGTTTATAGTCACAACCATCGTCTTTACCACCACGATGGCCTTAAATAAATATTATAGTAATAT
>DWAO01001213.1:0-20034 GCA_018230605.1 Heliconius congener
ACAACCAGTCGGTTTACAGTCACACTTTGTGCCGCTGCGCCACGACCGGCCTCATGTGTATTTTTTTAAACTGTAAACGAAGAAAAGCGCTTAAAATAAAACAAGCCAGCTAAAAAAAGCTACCTCAGTGTTTTTTCTCGCTTTGTACACATAAAAGGAACTATAAGACATTCCTTTCCCCATTTTCGAAACATTGCATATAGAGTGGCGGAACATAACACTGCCTTTGTCTATCAAAGCGAAAAAAAATTAACTTAAATATAATCATTCTTCAGAGTGCAGATCGAACTCTTAACTGTCGCATTTTCACGATTTCCATGTTTGTTTGTCAACTTGGCAGAGCATTGTCCAAAAGATCATAAAATCGGAGTTCTCTTTGCATGCACTAAGTTCTATAGTTCCTAATAGGTTTTGATAATAAGTCCGGCGTTTTTAAGCCAAAAATAAAAAAAAGCAAACAAAATAAAATCGGGACTAGTTCTACACGCATAGAGTTCATTACATCCTAATCGTTTTTAGAAATAATTATCTTAATATCGCATAGAAAAAAATGAACAAAAAAAAGAACGTTCGTCGGCAAGTCTATAGTTCATTATAAATATCATGTGTTTCTCCGAGGCCAGTTTCTCCTCAAAACTAGACGTGGTATAGGGACACTAGATTGAGATTGTAAGCGCTACAAGTTGTGGGTTCAATTCGACCAGTCGAGGAAATGAAATATATAAATATTATATTTATTATATTATTGCCTTGCGTAGCGTTCCGCCACTTGGGTACGTCCCTCAATGTCTCCAGAATTCGGAAAAATGAGAGCGGCAGTGTCTTAACACAACGGTTCCCAGGTCCACTATGCCCACATACCCAGCTGTATGAGGGATACAGCGTGAAACTAAAAAAAAAATTTTTTTTATATATATATATACACGTAGATATACATACATATATCATTTTTTTTTTATCCAGCTATATTTAGAATCATTGAATGTTCACAACGAAACCGAACCGTATGTTTTCACAACAGCGTGCATTTTTACTTTGATGATGTGCATATTTCATTTGATTCAATACACTTTCAAGCCAAATTAAACCGGCCACAGTGGAAACCAGGCTTCAAACGGAGGCTTATATAAACACTGCGTAGTATATAGAGGCTCAGTAAGTAGGTCAACATACACACGTACCCCGGACCGTACAAAGGATATACGAATCTAGCTCTATGCATATAGAGATCGATTTTGCGAATACTCCGCTTTGGCTGTGTAGCTTTAGGTGCAAAATTCTTAGAGCAAGGAACATAAAGTGCATAATGCTAGAAAATTGGGCTCGAAGGCCGCTGCGTTTTGTTTATTTACGTGTCGGCACCGGCAGTGGAACTAGGCATTACGAGAAAGTAATTGAAACTGATTAAAACGTCTCGGTTTTCTTGAGGATTTGGATTTAAGATAAGATTTTTGGAAAAGGTTCTTTTGGGTTTACGGAAGAGATGGTTTTTTGGTTTATAAAAATATGGTAGCCGTTTGGTACAGTTGAAATATTATTTAATTTATTTATTATAATAGGCAAGGAATTTAATTCACACTAAAGATTAGAAAAACAATCTGCGATATATAATGGTTTCTTCAGACTTATTAGTTAAAATATGGCTGCAGCTTTGGATTTCTATACTATTGATTTTTATATATTTTTAATAGTGTCACGCGTTATCTCGCTTATAGCAGTGCAGTTAATATGGACTGAGAGTTAAGACACTCCGGCTTGAGGGACAGATTATATCCAGGTCTTCGATGTCACGGTATCATCTTAAAATATAATATATTATTATTTAGCAGGTTAATAAAACTACTAATTAATTAGAATATTTTATCTAGATTATTAAGACATTTTTCACAATAATCCCGAATTTAGAGTCGAATAATATGCAATAGACGCCAAACACGCAGAAACTGATAGCTATAAAGGCTCTAAATCAGGGAGGGGACTGGGCCTCGGCCTGGGCGACAGGTTATATATCCAGGTCCTCGATGTCACGGCTCCGTCCATTTTCCACGGCGTTGCGGCAGGATTTAGTGAGGGTGGAAGCGAGAAATATTGGTAACATTACGTTTTTAGAATGTTTCGAAGATGGGAAGGTGGGGTGTTATAAGATGGTGTATCGGTTGTGCTTTGAAAGGATTACGATTGACTGGTCTTGCTTAAAAAAGTTTGGTAAAAAATGTGTTGTGTTGACTTTTATTTCGTTTAAGGATTTCGTTATTTTTGAACAGCTTTATAATTATAATGAAATAAATTTCTTAACTAGGTGTGATATGATATAAGAATTAAAGTTTATAAATATTAATATTTTTATATCTATATTTTATACTTCGCTTGCAGTTTAGGTTCTCACAGAACTCTGATTGAAATATAGTATATATTCTTTGTATAAAACTGTCCTGTAGAAAGAGAAATATTACATAATTGTAATATCCTAATCTCAAATAAAATAATCATAAAAGAATACGTCTACAAATACTAATATTATAAAGCTGAGAACTCTGTTTGTTTGGAGGCGTTAATATCAGACACTATATTTTTTAAAGCAATCAAAATTACCTCCTGCAATTAGAATGTGTCCATCGGGGCGAAGTCACAAAAAAAGCTTAGTTTTATTATATATAAAAAAAATCACATCAAATCGCTAAGACCGCCACCATAACCTCATCCGTATCTAACGTCGTCATTAGGAAGCAGCGCGGTAAGCTCGTCCAGAGTGGAGTATTCGCGCTCCAATGCCGAACCGTATATACCTATATATCTATACATGCATATATGCCGTAAAGGGAAATGCTGTGCATATACATACCTATATATCTGTATGCATATATGCCGTAGAGGGAAATGCTGTGCATATAGACACCGCTGGACCTCCGTACACGGAGGATATGCACCACAGTGACAGTTTATTTATGATTTATCCGCGCTTTGTCTCTCGAATACATGTATATATAACAAGATATTTCAAGAAGTAAATGGTTTCACGTTTCTAGGCTAGTTTGTTTGTTTGATTGTTCGTCTATGTTTATATAGGCTTTGTTATTATACGAGTACTCTATATTTCTGGATACCTCCAGGTAAGAGTGGCTTTTAAAATGAGCACTTGTTGCTTTTGTTGAATGAAGTTGTTATGAAAGTGAAGTAGAGTCGTTTGGCTCAAGTTTTTGGTGTGTTTGTCTAATATTATAGGTTTTTAAAAAGATTAATGTATGTTATGTATCGAATGTTTATTATATGATCAGTTGTCCTAAGTTTCATAGATTGATAGTAAAAATATTAAAAATAATTTATTATTGTGAATGATCATCGTTTACTATAAAAATGAAAAATCAGGTTCACGCTGTATCTCGCACATAGCTGGTAGAGAAAATCTAGTGTTAAGTAAAACACTCTGTTTTCAATTCTCCGGAGGCATTGCGTGATGAGTGGCCGAGCTTAACGCAGGACTTTTGCTTTGGTTACAGAGCGCAAAAATGAAAATATTAAGAAATAATAAAGAATTACTTTGAGTGGGGATCGAACCCACAACCAGTTGCGTTTACAGTCACGTTTCTGCCCTTGAGCCACGACAGCCTCCGACGACAGCTTGTATTAAGATTGAAAAGTGAAATTAAGAAAAAAAAAGCCATGTTTAGCTTCATGAATATCATACAAAACAAGTACAAGCGGGGATGGCTATTAAAAGATTTATCTCGATCACGTCATATTAGCAACGTTTACACGGCCGACGGTAAGAGAGCATTAGTACCAAGGAATACACGATTAATTCAATAGCACCGTAAGGCGAGGCAAAGGGAAAGCTGCAATACGAACGACTAAGAACAATAATGTATGACGTTGAAGTGGTACGGGTGCTGTATGCGTATTCTGCGTAGATTTGCTTTGGTTTTCTCCTTTTTTTATATTTCATTTTTCTATGTTTTTTTCCTGTTTTCGTTTTGTAAATATTTATTTAGGTTAATATAATATTTATAATTGTACATAGTCACTTGTTAAAGAAGACATTATTTATAGTGTAATTGATAGATGACTTTTTTATTTGTTTGTAGTGGGAAGATTGACAATAGTATAATAACATAGCGCTGCATCATGGCGCTGTAAGGCTGCTTTTGACTGCTAGCACGACGGTTGTGGCTTCAATCCTCTCACGGAACAATAATTATAGTTAATTATTTTCAATTTCCCGTTCTATTATATAAAGTATGGCGTTTAATTGAATTATCATATAATGTCCCAAAAGTTGGGCAGAAAATGGGGAACGGAGTGTCTTAACATGATAACTATACCTTAAAATTGTACCCCAATAAAAAAAAAGAAAAAGTATATGAGCATATAAATTATTATGATTTTTTTATTAAGTTGCGGATCGGAGGAGTGGATTACGTTAGTTTTTTTGTCTTGACACGTCCTGTATTTTGCGGAATATCTATTAGAAATTTGAATAATACTACATCTAAATATAAATATTTTAGCTTCTGCTGTATCCTGCGTTTAGCATAGTAGGCAGAGGGAAATTAATGTTAAGAGAAAATGTAGTAGGAATCGACCCCACGACCATCATGTTTACAGTCAGGCGCTGTATTGCCAAGTAGTTTGCGAAGCTGCAGCAGAAGATCACTAATGTGCGGAAAACTATAGTACAATGTTATCGAAAAATTTCGACAATTTTTCTTTTTTATTTAACATCTAGTCATCAACAAATATACTAGGTTCTACTATTTCGTATTAAATACGCCTAATAACCCTTCTAGAGTACTCCATTTTAGACTAAGCCATTAGAAGGTGAGGTGGTTATATAACGTGTATGTGTTACATAAACTGAGCGGCGACCGCTCGGCCGTAGCGACCGAAATACGGGCACCTGACGCCCGCCCGCTCTGACAGCGCGCAATCGGCGTGTGCGCGAGGTAGCGTTTTTCTATTATTGTTAGTTTATGTTTTTTTAAAAATATATATTTTGATAATTTTATTTAATAGTAATTTCTTTTACTCGTCAAGTCACGTTAATGAGAGATATGGATTACACAAGTCCTTCCAACTCTTTTATGAGTGACCATTTAATTAATGTCGAATTTTCGAAGGTACGTTTACTGCGTCATGAAGAAGTAAACTCATGAAGTTAAAATACACTAAATTCATTGCAAAAATATTAGTCTTCATACTATCAATATTAGAAAAAGATTTTAAATTAAGAATTTAATAAAATAGTTAACCGTTAATATTTAAAGAAATAAATATATTTTTCAATTTATACGAATATTATCGAGATTGTGAAAGGGAACCTTGTGCTAAAACACTTCATGCAGTGGCGGAACTCAACACCGCAATACATATAATATATCTAAAAATCCTATATTTCAATATACATAACTTAAATAATACATTCAAATCGCGCCGACGCGCTAACATAACCTAGGCGTAATTTAGCAACGGACCCGCACAAAGCCTGTCCGCTGCGGTCGCTCGTCTTACCAGCGATTGTACTATACAGCTATATATATATATACCTTTCTACCGTTATATATGCGCGTATATACATACATACACTTACTATCTATATACAGCGTGTTCTACATATAGTGTGTACGACATGTTGACGTGCCGTGATAGGGGTTGCGATTCTGTTGACGTTGGAATATCGTCGTGTAGAAATACACTGTGAGTTCCTTTTGAATGATAAAGGTTATGTTGGATTCAATTTGCCCTTTTCAGCTGGTTATCGTAAGAAATTATGGACTGATTAAATGAAAGTAAAATTTTAAGCTAAATTAGTTATCTATAGTTATCGCTGAAGTGAAAAAAAAATACATAAAACTACATATTATATTTTTATTTCAATAAAAAATTATATAAAATAAGTGTATGCTTTTAATTTTATCGATGACGCAGTCGTGGCACAGTGGCACAAGCATGCGACTTTAAACGTGACAGATTGTGAGTTCGATTCCACTCGAGGAAATGAAATATTTAATATTTTCATTCTCGCTCCCCTCGATCTGGTAACAAGGCAAAATGTGGCGTTGAGTTCCGCCTCAACTCGCAATGCCTACAGAATTTGGCGAAAAGTGAGAAATGAGAACGGAATATCTTAAAGGTTCCCAGGTCAACTCTACCTACACCGTGTGAAAGCGCGCAGATAAAAAAATTGGATTGGTCAATGAAGAACTGAGTGATGAATCATTAAGTTTGTTAACCTCATTTGCATAATAACTTTTTTCCCTAAATGCTGGTCAACTGACGCAACCTCCTATTATGGTCTGTTGGTTCGGCCCTATACGCTGTATCCCGTACACAACAGGGTAGGCAGAGGTAACCTAGTGTTAAGACATTCCGCTCTCCATTTTCTGCAGAATTCTGGAGGCATCGTATGGAGAGTGGTAATACTGAACGCCGTACATTGGCACCAGGAGAGTAAAGAAATGAAAATATAAAATACTTCATTTCCTCGAGTGGTAATTGAAACCACAACCTGTCGCGTATACAGTCACACTTGTCGCCACTGCGCCACGGTTGGCCTAAACACGCAATGCTATAGAGAGTTTTTATTTAATTTATCTTCTCGTTTGATAAATCAAAATAAATGTGAGAATATAATAATTTCGTTTATTCATTCCTTGGTCTGTTAAAATAAATAATTTTAGGGCATGCATTATATGTAGGTACTCATATATTAGTTTATAAAGCTGATTTAAGAAATCAGCTTACAATCATCATCAGATAAAATGATCCTAGCTGCTGTCAGTAATCTTCACCTGATATATAGGCCAGACCGCCTGTGTGCAACAGTCTTTATTAAATCGGGAATTTGTGTGTGATCTTTCTGAAAGTACTTGCGACGGACACTACTACATACACCGGAGCCGGGTCATAAAATATCATCACACACCTTCTAATCATTTATCAAATCGTAGAACCACAGTGATATACATTTTTTCAACGACCAACGCCATACAAGAATAGCTTACGTACTGCGAGACGGCATCAGCCACGACATAGTTAATGTCGCTATAACAGTTCGCATAAGCCCATCACGTCAGCGTCCGCGACGTCAAGCAACATTCAATTTTGTAATTTTGATCAAAGCTTATTTTGATCCACAATATGTGTAGCCCCTACACATGTCATATTTTGCCTTTATACAAAATTTATCTTTAAAGATTGTGCCATTATAGGCTTTGAATTATTTAATTTTACTTTTTTGATTGAGCTCCTCTTACTGGTCAATAGTGTGTTTCGTTGTAATGCTACTCCTCCTAGACCGTTAAACCTACAGCTCTGGAATTTTGCAGGAACGTTTTGAATAATACGGTGATCCTAGCAAAGTGGTTTGGTGATAATTGTAATTGCAGTTTTTGAGTAAATGGTCGAAATGTGTCTCATAGAGTTAAGCTGTGGAACGTTTTGAGATTCAAGCGCACCGATTGAACTTTGACAAACCTAACTCGCGTGCGGACAAAACAATAAATTTCGCAAAATTTTCGCAAAAATTTCACGACATATTGCGTAACTTTCAGTGCATCATATTCATTAGTTACCGTAGTACTTAAGAGTTTGTCTCGACCGCTGGCTTCCGTCTGCTACCCACATATATACAAAACACCGTTGCAAAACTCGGGCTGTCCGTACATAAACCACTCTGGATCAATATGATATTTAAAATATGTTGTTTATATTATTCATAATTAACTAGGCTAATTCTGTGTATTGTCATACACACACATATACACATATTTTAATTTTATTTCACAATATCATACCCAAGGTTCACACACTGTTACACTATATCTAATATAAGAATATTATAGGCTTGGTATAGCGCATTATATAATCATATAAAATTCAAAGTAATATTTACAGCACCATTATCTACCATCGACAGTTCCGAAGGAGCCGCATCCCAACGGCCATCGTATTAGAAAGTATGCAACACTAACATTGTCTTTGTCAATTTCCCCTACTACCTTTGTATACGCTAAGAGCACGCCGTATCGTAAGCTCTCAAACTTCATTTATTCTGTATATGAATCCTACAATGTTAGCATAAGTGCTGCCATTAAATATTATAGGACTGTACAGTTACAGATTGGTAAGGTGAGGTCTCTTGTGCCGACAAAATTGTTATTAGACGTTGTAACGTTTTGATCTATGATTCATGAAATTGTTGTTTGATCGCGGCGTCGAGTTCCGCCACTCAACTTGAAGTGTGTCATATTCGTATAGAAAGTGGAAAGGTGGAGAGTTCTGACACTAAGTTCTCTCAGTTTAATGTTTAGATGTTGCAGTAGTCAAATGTCACACGAATTTGAATTGAGAGGAGAAGTGTAATGTTCTTTGAACGTACTTAATGTATTTTTTAAAAGTTTCCGACCTACTTGACAAGCATAAATATATTGTCTTAAGAAAATATAAAAAGAAATGAATTTGATATTCACATTCTTCTGTGTCGTTGAAGAGTCAAAACTCTTTATAGGCCGTGGTCGTCGTTTTTAAGCTTGATACAATAGTAGAAAGGGCCATTAAGGGCAGTCTTGGTCTATCACATGGCGGATCTGCTACGTGGCCTACTGACGTCAACATACGACACTGACATTCACAAACTGATATTATATGATAATTAATAGCAATGTTTTTAATTGAGAATCAAACCCCCAACCGTCGCCCTTGCTGCTTACCTTCACTCTTAATTAGTCCAACAATATGAGTATTATTATTGTCAACCTACATCCACTCCTGGACATAGATCTGCCCAATTATATGCCACTGAGCCTTTTTTTCATCCACATGCTGACTACTCTCTTGTTTTAAGCAGAAAACAAATAAAATAAAGAGTAAAATAGCTTCGCTTCATCAGAATTCCAGCCAGTTTATTAACTTAAGATAATATCCCGTTACGCGGTACATTTTGTATCGATTCGATTAAGCGTGATGACTCGCAGTGCATTGAATACTTTTATAATATGAATATTATATGCGTCCGCATATAGTTCAGTAGATTGGATGTGTAATGTTGTTTTACAAAATGTGATGGCGTTACGGAGTGGGCAATGTTTATAACCGATTTTTAAAATGGGATGTTGTTATTTTTATATGTTTTTTTTTGTGTTGTTGTTGCGATTGGTGTTGTAACGTTATTGTAGTCGTGTATTTGTTCAGGTATCCAAGCACGTGTGCTAATTTTCGTAATTGTTTATATTGTATTGTTGTCGTTTGTTGTTTGTCCACAAAAATCTCGGAAACTAAGTCACATCGATGATCTCGTTTTGATCTGCATCAGGTATACAGTGTATTCCAACTTATGGTATAATTCAAGTTTTATGAAAATCCATGATGATACGTACGTACATGGTATATGTAGGTATTTAGGTAATCAATAGTTTCATTATTATTAACTTTTATGTTGAATCAGTGTTAATATTTATAACAATTAAATAATAATATAAAATATCAATAGTTAGGCCATTCGTGGCGTAAAAGTGTGACTGTAAAATCGACTGGTTGTGGGTTCGATCCCCTCATTTATATATTTATATGTATATATTTTCATTTCTTCGCTCTGGTTTCGAGGCGAAGCGCGGCGTTGAGTTTCGCCACTCAACAAGCAATGCCTCCAGGACGCGGCGGAAAGTGGGGAACAACAGTGTGTCTTAACACTAGGTTCCCTCTCCCTACAATGCTATGTTCGGGATACAGCGTCAAGCTGATTTGATTTTAAAAATATTAATATTTTTTTCAGAATTGTCGATGACATTTTTGTGTATTATTTAATACAACTACTAATTTGTACTACTACTGTATTTTGCGAAATTTATTGTTTTGTCCACACGCGAGTTTGGTTTGTCAAAGTTCAATCGGTGCGCTTGAATCTCAAAACGTTTCACAGCTTAACTCTATATATCGACCATTTACTCAAAAACTGCAATTACAATTATTACCAAACCACTTTGCTGGGATCACCGTATTATTTAAAACGTTCCTGCAAAATTTCAGAGCTGTAGGTTTAACGGTCTAGGAGGAGTAGCATTACAACGAAACACACTATTGACCAGTAAGAGCTGCTCAATAAAGAATATAAAATAAAATAATTCAAAGCAGTAGTAGTTGTACCATCCATGTTTCTCTCCATAATTAAATTATAGTATGGTTATTTCATATTCTTCTATGCTAAGAAGATACAGTTTCATTACCATTATTTGTGGATCTTTTAAACATTTTAATATTATCTCAATGCACTTAAACATGGGTGTTTCAAATCAGGAAGAGATTGTAACGTGGTAATTAAATATAAATACATTGATAAAATACATATAAAAAAAATTCTATGAATGGGTATTAAATTAATATTATTTAGCTTTTATTTTATGTAATGTAAAGCCGATACAAACTCTAAAAATAACGAATTATAGGAAAAGTGTAGATATGTAAGTAAAAATTATATTGTTAATTTTCTTTCTCTAAACATGCAATATTTCCTTACTAAATAAAAATTACAGAGCGAAGTGTGCTAGCACTACGTTTATTCGGTATTTCTACCTCTCGCAGAGGAAGCTTAAATTGGTAATTAAAATTGATTAATTCCCAATTTTAATTACCAATTTTATTAGCTTAAATTGGTAATTAAAAAAATCATGTAGTCCTCCGTCTGGTGGTCAATCACCCAAGTATTCCACCACGGTGCAGCTCACATTCCCAAGCTGTACCCTCGCTCCTCGTTAGGCAGGTGAGGTGAGAGAACTTAATTGCGTCTATGGCTTGTTTTCGAAAGGTGTCCGCCTGTTTTATTGCCCCCGCGGTAATGAGCTTTCGTACCGAAAGACCAGAACGCCACAACCTATAAATATATTGCAGCTTATTTGATTTTAGTGATGATGATCAACTTTGAATTTATTGTAAAAAACATCTAGACATTTAGTTCATTCAGTGTATACGTTTTTGTTTTTTTTTTTTAATGAAATTACCAAATAAGCAAAGGAAGTATCCCATGTGTTGCCAAAAAAATGCTATTATGCTCAATAAATGCAGTATCTCTCATTTCACCATTTTAGGTTCCTTAGTAACTGCCCGACGGACACTGTCCTTTATCGATCAACACTAAACAAGCCTAATTTTTTTTATTAAAGAAAATTTTTTTCAGCTTCACGCTGTATGCAGCGTATGATGGGATAGGTAGAGGGAACGTAGTGTTAAGACACTCCGATTTCGTTTTCGAGGCATTGCGTGTTGAGTGATGTTGACTATGCATACTCTACCAATAGTTAAGGCGTCAAACTGTAAAAATAACCAACATAAGCGTGACTAGACTGACCACAGGCTATCGTAGTACCGTTCTTTGTTATCTGAGTGCATGTGTTTATTACCCCTTACACCGTCCATCTTACTACGCTGTTCGCTTTCATTTCCCTAAGTAAAATTTGTTGTTTATACGGTTTTAAGTTATTGTATTGTTTGTCCGCGGGTGGAACGCGATGTGCGGTTTTGGCGGTGTTAGATCGACAGTAGACAGTATGTATCTATTTATCTATCTATAGTAATATAAGTAGAAAATAAAAATCGATTTAAAACTATTTCCGTTACCAAATCATACCATATTGTTTGGATTTTATTTGGAAGGTTGTCAAGAGGCGCGCTTTCAAATACCGCTACGTTCAAATTTTAAGCCGCTTAAGACATTACATTTTAAGTGGTGGAACTCAAGTTTTGGCACTCAACACGATTTACAGAATTCGGCAGAAAGAGAACGGAGTGTCTTAAATATAGACTCCCTCTGCCTACCCTGCTGCGTGCGGGATACAGCGTGAAGCTGAATCTGAACTAGATTATTCTTTTAAATCATTACAGGTTTGTAATATTTTCTTTCTGTAAAATATATGTGTGTATTTCTGCCTTTATTTGTATTGTATGTTCTTATCTCTTGCTAAATTCCGTAACTGTAGGTCCATAGGAAATATAAGGGATGTTTATATAGGATTTGTTTACACGGCAAATTGAATACAAAATGCAGCAACAACGACGCATAAATGTTCAGACCTTATGTTTGTGCTCATTTAGAAGCTAGATTTTTTCTGAGCTCCTAAAATTTGATATTATTTTTATTTTAATACTTCTACGGATTCTTTAAAGATAGTCATGACAGACGGAAAGACGGGCGACAAAGTGATAAGCGTTTAGTTTTTTCCTTTTAGGTAGGGAACCTTAAAAATTAAGGCATAAAAAATTTAAAGGTGTTCTAAGAACTAAAACTAAAGAACCTGAGAAGACTGGATTATTCAATAAAATTGAACCAAACGCCTCCTTTTGCCTACTTCGTAGAACTGGCACTTCTCACGGTATTAACTGCTAATGAACTCCCGGCAGCAGAACGTTAGATTACTCGAAATCTTTTTACTCTAAGATTATTAAGATTTGTTACTTCTAAAATTATTTAGTTAAAAGTTTCAAATGAATGGCCAGTCATGGCTCAAGGGGGTATGAACGATTCGATTTTCACTCGAGAATTTGAAATATTTAATATTTTCATTTCTCCACTCTGGTGTCGCGGCTAAGCGCGGCGTTAAGTTCAGCCACTTATCACACAATACCTGCAGAATTCAGCGGAAAATAGAGAAGAAAGTGTCATCTCTATATCTACTTTACTGTGTGTGTGCGTGAAGCAAAAAAGAGTTTTGAGTAATGTAACTGTAAAAAAATATTTTCTATGTTTAACGCAATTTGTATAAAAATCAAAAATAGAATTTCAACGAACTCTACATAACTACTTAACATATTCATCTGTTGGATATAAAATGTATTGTTATTGGAAATGAACCCACGATATTTTCTTTATTTCATTTAAGAACAACACACGAGGTACCCAAATAACATAAGCATTTCTTATCAAACAAGGTCGATACGTAACAAGTACATACGTAACAACGGACCAACGGACATGATAAAACTAAAGCGGGAGGATGGAAGCAATTAAACGGAACAAAGGAGTCCTCACGCCACTTCCCCTCCCTCCCCTCCCCTCCCAAGTATTGAAAGACCGACACTTCCGGACCCGCGACGTGAATTTCAATTTGCCAACATCTCTCGCGTCTCATTACTGCATAAAGATATGTCGCACGAAACTCTTGCTAAACCGGACTTAACATTTGCTGTTTTTTGGAATTGGTTTGTCTTGTTTTAGATGTGGTTTTTTATGTTATATATTAGGAAGAGGGAACCTAGTTTTACGCCTAACATTCACACTCCGTTCTTTCTGCCGATTTTTTTTGACGCGTTGCGAATTAAAGAATTGTGAGGCATTTTTAGTAGTGGCTTTCCAATTTATGAGGCGTTAAAGTTATGTTGATTATTATTGTTATTTTAGCTTCACACTGTATTTTCGAGTACATATAGCCCTCATATATCAGGGTAGGCTGTGGAAACCAAAAAGCTACGACCACTTCCTTCCCATCGAAAAGCCCAATTTTAGATATATTGCATGGTGAATTACAAATTCGATGCCACGATTTGTCGTGTTACCAGAGTGAGAAAATAAAAATAATTTATTTTTCCGAGTAAGAATCGAACCCACAACCGCGGGGCCATGCCATTCAGGCCATGACAGCCTCTCATTGATTTTTGCTGAATATATATATATATATATATATTTTATTTTGAACAGATAAATATTGTCCAAATCTAAAGCAACTTAAATTTTTATTTGGAATATTTAAATATTGACTTTAAAATCTTTAAACTAGTTTTAAAAGATCTAAAGATCTGAAAATTGAAAAAAATGAATTAGTTTGAGATTTTGATCAATACTTTCATTTTATTGTTAAAATTTTAAATTCAATCTGTATTCAACCATAACCAAAAAGTTATGTTTATTAAAAGTAATTGAGTACTAGTCACTTACCTGGATATTGGACTGGTGAATTTCCTAGCAAAATATTAAAAAAGCTTAAATCAAAATAATGCATAGGCAAGAATGCATATGAAAATATTTATTAGAATTAGTCTATAGTAAAATAAAAAATATAAGCCGGCGAAGCCGCGTCTATGCCGCTAGCTATAAAATTGAATGCACCCAACGACCATTCTACACCAAGCCTTATTTGCTAGCTTTCAGTACACAGGTATTGTGCTTTACAGTCGTCCGTACGGCGGTAATGACGTCATTTAGAGGCAGATCGCGAGCGCGCCGTCTATTCGTTTCAGTTTCTGCGAATTACGACTCAGATGCACTAACATCAGTCGTGGCTGACTGGCTGTTGATCTAGTTTATGATGCTGATGTCGTGGATTGGTACATAAGCTGCTGGTGCTAGTGTTGTCTATAGGTATGGTTGGTTTGTTGAGTTGTTGTCGTGGTGCTGTGTGACTGTTGTGTTGGTTGTGGTTGTGGTACAATCGAGTAAGCTAATTATGTTTATTTGCACGATTTGGTAAGACGTAGCGCGATGTTGAGCTTTATCACTCAACACGTTCTTCTTGTCTACACTGCTATGGAGAATATGTTGTATTTTTTTTTTGTTATTATAATTTAGTGATAACGCACTTTGCACTCCATTTGCAAACTGTTCAATAATAAAGGCTGTCTGTATATTGTGATATAACTAAATGAACCCGCTTTATTTAACTTGATCCAATAAATAAAAATATTTTTAATGTACTTAATATACTACAAAATTTTTTCGATTTGCTTCGAACCCATAGCTATAACTTACATGCAGGCCTAACCCAATTGCGCTACGAGTACATTTTCCATTTCAATAATATACAATAATTAACATACAAGCGCAACAGTTTGTGGGTTCAAATCCCATTGGAAAGGAAAGGAAATGAAATATTTGATATTTTCATGTCTTGCGGCGCTTAAGACCACTCGATTCGCCTTCAAAATTTGGCTTATAGTGATCTTTACACTACTACCCCTACTATATGCAAGATATAGCGTCAAGTTAAAAATACAGGACAAGTGCGAGTCGGGCTCATCCACTAAGGGTTCCGTACAAAAACTGGCGGCCTCGAGCTTTTTTCTGAAATTCAGGCCTAGCTTAGCCAGAGCCCTTTCATCTGATACCTCATTTGAACTAGCGGCTTTTATATGAAGTTTTTAAGGCTATTATTTTTTAGGATTTAACCAGAAATGTAAAGCTTTCAGATTTTTCCTGAATTAGTACCAGCTGTAGATGCTTGCTGCCCAATTTCTTATTTCTAGGTCAATCGGAAGTACGCTTTTAATTTTGATTCTCTTTATAGTATCGAAATGGGCATTTTTTCTATCTTTTTTTTGTAGGATATCCTGGGGCGTAGATCAGAGGTAAAGGCTCTTGACAGGCAGACAGACGGACAACGAAGCGATCTTACAAGGCTTCCTTTTTTCCTTCAAAGGTACGGAACCCTAAAAAAATAACAAAAAATAAAAAAAATTAATTAAAATAAAATCGATCACGCGAAAGTGCCTCTCTCCACACGACCAAGATTCAGCACATATCAGGTAAGACTCAGCACGCGTTTACGACTCACATGAGATAATAAAGGCATCGTAAATAAGGTAATTTTCTACGTGACGTCATCACCAGCTATTCCGCTGCACATACTGAATTTCGGCGCTGGCCATGGCTGGTTTAGTTCTTAATATCTTAGTTGTTCAATTTTCTGCATTCGCAAGCGTAAAGTTCTTGTCGGCGTCCTTTTGTTTTGATGCTACGTACTGTACCGTCTTCCGTGGGTGTGATGAGGTTTATTTTCTTAGTAGATATGTGGATTTTAGTTTGTATTGTTGAAATTCAATTCAATTCAATAATTTAATAAAATTGGACTGTTCATTATTAATGTTATGTTAGAAGCGCTTTGAGGTCAATCGTGGCGCAGGGGCACAAAGTGTTACTGTAAAATCGACTAGTTGTGGGTTACAATCCCCACTCTTGGAGATGAAATATTTATTTAAATTTATATCGCTCTGGTGTCGAGGCAAAGCGCGACATTGAGTATCGCCACTCAACAGGTATTGCCTCCAGAATTCAGTGGAAAGTGGGGAACGGAGTGTCTTAACTTGTCGGGATACAGCATTCCCCATTTCTCACCGTATTCTGGAGGCATTGTGGGAACTCAACGCCGTGCTTTACCACGACACCGGAGCGAAGAAATGTAAATATGAAATATTTCATTTCTTCGAGTGGGAGTCGAATCCACAACCTGTCGCGTTTACAGTCACACGTTTGTGCTCCTGCGCCACGATGATCCTCTATAGGCATGATCAATATATTTTTGCTGTCCTTACAAAACAATTTATTCGAGTAATGTCAACTTTTCTTAGGTCATTCAATTTTTGTGTCAACAATGAACACGCACTTATGTAACACATAAAAAATATCTTCCTACAAAAAAAAGAATACAAACTTTTCACTTTTTCAACTTTTATTAGTACACAGGCATAATAAAGAACGTACGTCTAGAGCGATCGTAAAAATTTCGAGTACAACTTTTTGAAGCTAACATTGCCGGGTTCGATGAATTTATCAAAGAGTTTTTGTATCGCCGTAGGCGCCCAAAGGATTTGAATAAAAAATCCAGGAGTTCCGAACGTATCCGGAAACACCTGGTGCAAGTTACATGGCGAGTTATGTAGTAAGTATCTCGTAAATAAGATTAATTTTTTTTCAGCTTCTTGCTGTAGCAGGGTAGAGAGAGGGAGCCTAGTGTTAAGACACTTCGAGCCCCCCCCACCTCCCCCGAGTTTCCATCGGAATTAAGGAAACATTGCGTGTTGAGTGGCGGTACTCAACACCGCACGATCCAGAGCGAAGAAATGAAAATATTAATATTTTTTTTACGGTTTTCGGTAATAGATTTACGTCAAACAGTCTTGTTGTTAGCAAGATTATTCAATTTATTGATAACGAAGCTGTTTTATTGTTTAGAAAATGGAAACGGTGACCGATCATGATTTTAGTGAAACGTTAATGAAATAAACAACTACTGTAATTATCAACAGAACCAACATAAAACATGCTATTACAACTAAAAACATGCTATTTTCATTTATATCTGTAGACATTAACATACGTTTCTTTAGTTATTCTTCAATCCATTTATTTAATGAACAAGATAACATTTTGTACTAATTCAACTTATTCCAAACACACATACATTTTTAAAACTAGCCAGCAGCTCGCCAAAGCACACAGAATCCCAGCGTTCGTTTCGCGTAAGGTACACGATCGATTGTTGATAACAAAAACTAAGCATCGCTACTTAAGCATATAGCGGTGTGGTGGCTGGCGCAGCGGCTCCCGGTGGGGGCGGTGCTTGCTCTTTTTAACTCTTTTGGCGTTTCTTTCCGATGCAAATTCCCCGTCGCTGCAACGCGAACGGCCGTGCGAGTGGAAATTGAGAACGTTACCTAATGTACGTATTTTGACCAGCTCTCGTTATTTTGGAAATGGTTTTACGAATTGAAATTTTTTCCTTGCACTATGTGCCTACTATAACCCAAATGTATAATTCCGTAGTGCGATTACCGGTTATTATTAGTTTTCCGATTTACCCCCGAAAATAGTGATGCGCCGACGATTTATTAATATTACGCTAGGCTGTCAACGAAATTGAATCTTAATATTAGGTTTCGTACGGTATGTACGTAAATTAAAATACACGCCTTTGACACAGTAGTTGGATATTCGGAGAATTATCCGGTGGCGCTCTTAAAGTATCCGTTAAAACAAAGAAGGCCTTATTGCATGGCCTAATGTGGGGTTTTAATTAAATTTCCTCTGTCCACAGCGAAGTTGGGGCCCCGTGAAGTATGCTTTGGAGGATCATTCCGACGTCTCTTAAACGTGGAATACGTTCTGCTTCGGCTACTTTCAAAAGGTGCTCCTTCTTATTGTAATTGAAGAAGAAAAACGTTTTATTTTCTTTACGCCTATTATGCTTCGGCTTAAAATTCTTTTTGGATATCTTTGTTTCTTTTACAGATTTTGTGGGTAGATAGAGTTTTTAAATATTATTAATTTAATTTTTCACTGACTACTTGGTCATGTTATGTTTTATATGTGATGCAGAAACCTAGTCAATTACTTATTTGACTTTACAATTTTTTGGAATTTAATTTCGTGCTTCATATAACCATATTATAACTAACTATAGTAAAAACGCATCTTTACTTTGTAATATTATAAAACTGAAGAATTTATTTGAGTAAATTAATATTGAAAAAATATTTTTATTTATTTATTTTTATTAGGGAAACGAACAGAACATAAAATTCACAAACATTACACCATTTAAAATAATAATAATAATAAATAATACAGGGTCCAATCAAATATCCACATAAAAAGTTACAGATAACTGAAAATTACATATGATCAAATTAAAAAATGTTTATGTTAGTATGCTAAACGCAGGGGCAAACGTGCGACATTAAGCACGACGGTTTTGTGGGTTGGATTCCGTCGCCCTTGGGCAGCGTTCAGTTCCACAACTCAACACGCATTGCCTTGAAAAAAAAACCATTTATCTAGGATGGTTATCATTTTTAATGTCTCATACGCAACTCAAAATAACGTATGGAACGTCCAAGCGGGCGAAGCCGCAAGTGAAAGCTAGTCTTTAATATAAGCATTCATCTGAGTAAAATCTGAATCCATACATAGCAACCCCCGAGCACTAACGACACAACATACAAAGGGATGATGTCCTTTAAAAAATATTTTTTTTGCCAAATGTCGCTTGATCCGAACAAGGTTCAGAGCTTTCGTCTCCGCCTCGGGCTCACACGCGGTACGTCGTAAATCAATATCGACGGACCCTTATTAATTAGTGCGTTCGTTACGCGGACCCACGGCCTCTCCCTTCTCACCCTCTCTTATATATATACACTTCGGCACCCGACTCCGGCTGAGCGTTTTTAATTAGGACAGAAGGCGAAGTTGACACCTTCCCAGTTTATTGAGGTGAAACCGAGCGTCGTTTTTTATGCAGTCAATATGTTTCAAAGTATTTGAAATTATTTGTAACATAATAATGTTAGTGTAAAGAGATCATCTCTCTTTTAAATCTAAAATATATGCCAAATATATGCCATATTTTAAATAATATGGAAAGATTGCGCTGATAATAAAGATTAGATAAATGTATCTGAATGGAAAAAGGAGTGTCTTAACGCTAGGTTCCCAGGTTCCCAGGTTCCCCCTACCTAATCTGCCATATACCTGAAACCAAAATAAAATAAAAAAATTCAGCTAGGTCACAAAAGATCTAGGCCCAAAACAAGTTAATCCGGCATAAAAGGCTGAGCCCCTATTGACACCAGATAGTTATTATGTCGAGACCTTTTCTACATTAGGAGCTGCGTCATCAAGAAAAGATTATCGGCCGATGTTGTAAATCGGGAGCAGTCCGGAAGGCGGAGCGCAGTCCCCGCGGCGCGTCCGGTGCGGCGTCAATTAGACGGGGGTGGTGGGGGCGAAGCCCGAGGGATGGGGTGGAGACGCGAGACGTTGCCCACCTATACATTAGTTAGGTATATGCTCGGAAATTCGTGCCTATATAGCCAGTAGACTACACGTACGCCTTAGGCACCGCAATTAATCGACTACTCCATTCAAAGCGGGGATTTTTAGGTTCTAATTGTTCCCTTTTTTTTTTCGCTCTTTCTTTTTCTTTCTTTGTTTGTTTGGCAAAGATGAAAGGAACGGCGGGGTTTATGCGATTCCCCTTTCTTTTTTTTCGACGTTTGAATGTAAATTGACGGACATTTTCTTCATTATGTCTGACTGACTAGTCAGCATTCGCGTCACGTATTTTTTTTTTACTGGTTCCGAATAATCGCAGCTATTTAAATGTTGTCGCGCGGAATCCAGAACATGAGGAAATCGACGAGGAAACCTTTTTGTTTAATTTTATTTTTTTTATCATTTTATCAGCTTCACGCTGTATCCCGCACACAGCAGGGTAGGTAGAAGTGTTAAAACACTCCGTTCCCCACTTTCTGCCGAATTCTGGAGGCATTGCATGTTGAGTGGCA
>DWAO01001214.1:0-20031 GCA_018230605.1 Heliconius congener
ATCAGCTTCACGCTGTATCCCGCACACAGCAAGGTAGGCAGAGGGAACCTAGTGTCCACTCCGTTTCCCACTTTCTGCCGAATTCTAGAGTTGTTCAGTCGCAGAGGTAATGCGCGGCGTTGAGTTCCACCTATCAACACGCCATGCTTCCAGATTCGATATATAGTGGGAAACGGAAGTGTTTCAATGGGAACGGAGGGTAAGAACATTATATTATATCATCTAGTGGTGTCAGGTCGAAGAGGCCTGCTCACAGTACGATAAGGACCGCCATTACACCAGATGAAAGTCGCTAGGTAATGATGTACTTTCAATAAACGTTAAACGTATTAAGTCATAAACAACTAATCATCTCAATATTTCAGAGACGAAAACGTATATACGATAGTATGGTGTTAAACTCTGCATCTTAAAATATATTCTCCAAATAGATATAAAAGTAGAAAGTATTATTATGAGACGCTCTGACTACTCCGCAATACGCTGTAAAGGCGTCAAGATAAAGAAAAAATATTATTTGAAACAGCGCAGTCACTACTCTGTATTATTCACAAACACACATTTCCATATATATTTTTACTTTTACGTTAAAAAAGAGAAACAAGTTCCATTTGAACCAAAGCAAAATGCAATAATAGTGGGGGATTGTAAACCATTTTTATATTCATCACGACAGCGCGGCGTATGCATTTTTTACTTAGAATTAAAAAATGAATAAACTTTTGTTTTGTGTTTAAAATTTCAAGCTGCATCGTTTACAGCGTGGAATGAAATTTAATTATTATTCTAGTTTTCTATGATGCGTGGAACTATTTTAATATTAAATTGTACGTGTTTAAAATATTTTTTTTTTTTATCAGTAGCATTGCGTGTTGAATGACGAAACTCAACGCCACACTATGTCTTACCAAACTCAACGAGAAATGAAAATGATTCATTCTCACAAATAGAAATAGAAGTCGGAAATATCACATTTACAATCTGACGCCGTGCGCATTTCTTTTATTTTCACACCATATCCCGCAAACCCGGAAGCTAGTATTACGACACTCCGTTCCCCTTATGCGTTATGCGTGGTAGGGACCCAATGCCACGTTTTGCCTGTACACAAGAGCTAAATTGGAAGTATTGCATATTTCATTCCTTCGAATGGGAACTCACACCTATTTGCGTTTACAGTCACACTTTGTTCACATTCACATTCTTGAGTAATCAAGAAAACGAACACAGAAGAAAGGCGCGTAATAAATTTTATTTGTGGAGTCTCCCTCCCATTCTTTGTCTCATTTTACAAACTCTGCGGTGATAAGCTTAGCCGTCGTTCGCTGTCGTCGTCTGGCGTCTGTAACTTTCTATTAAATAAATGAATGCATCCCGGAAGATAATCAGGGTACTTAAGAGCGATTTTCATTTGTTTCGTTTATGTTTTTTTTATCAAATACCTAGCTGATGTTTTGTATTAGTTGTAAATAATCTATTCAACTTTGTTGTCTGTGGCCAGTCGCTGTAAACGCGACAGGTTGTGGGTTCGAATCCTAGGAGAGGAATTAAATATTTATTATATTCATTTCCTCTCTGTTGGAACAAGGTGGCGTTGAATTCTGCCACTCAATACGCAATGTCTTATCCAGCGGAGTGGGAAAAGGAGTGTTTTAGCATGAGGATCCCTGTGCCTACCTTTATATAAGCGGGATACAGCGTGAAGCTAAAAAAAGTAAAATAATGAGTGTAACATCATGGTCATCGTTTCGACGTAACCCACTGTACATGAGGTCAGAGTTATCTTGAGTACTTAGAAGGTATGCCCTATTTTTATAATTCTTAATTATTTCTATTTGATCACGCGAACAAAACCGTAGACAAATCCAGTATAATATGAAAATAACAAAATTTAGCAAAAATAAAACTTATCAGGAGAAATGCCGTAAACCGATATATGGAACACACGGTGTAGTGATTTATGACTGCGGAAAAACCCCCATCACTTCAGCCTCTAAGTGTCAACTTTTGAAAGAAATGGGTCTTCTGTTACGTTACATCTGATCCTGACACAGTACCAGTATATTTTTCGTCTGTTTTTTTTTTTAAATTCTGGATATGAAGATATGTTTTTTGAATATTAAATAAAACTTGCAAGTTTATAACAGAACAAGCAGTTACAGTCAGGGTACACAGGGATATTTTGGATAATTTTGTTTCTCTTTGTGTTTTTAAAATGTGAAAGCCCTTTATTCTTTTTATTCTTAGCTTTTCGGTCGAATTCGAGAAATGAATTTTTGTTAAGACAAAATACCAGAGCATAAAAATCTGAGTACGGATTGAACCCACAACAGCTGTTCACCGTGCGGATGCTGGTGCAGGAGTAGCGTTTCAGGGTGAGGAGCTCAGAACAGAGTTTTAGGACTTGCGATTCATGTATATTTTCAAGGAGCCTCTCGAAATGCTCATTAACGTTCGTCTCTACTGCCAGACCTTCTCTCTCTACCCAACAAAACTCAAAAGGAATCAACTACTTCCACTTTTGAAGTACTTTCTAGAGAAACATAATCATCATTTACTTCACGAAAATAACAGACCACTCTAATATCGTTTGTTTCTTACTAGTATAAACGACAAAACTGGCCGGTTCCGGAGCATTTAGCTAATCACATTGAGAATTGTCCATTGCTTTGATTAGGCCCTTTCTAAGCAACAGCCATTGTAGATAATGCCCATCCACCCTTAGAAAGTCGTAAAAGATAAAAGGAAAGGAGTTTTTCAAAATTATTTATTTAATTTAGATGATCAAGCCCAAAAGAATTTTAATTTGTTTTAATAGATAATTTGTCAATATAAGTCATATTAAGTGATAATACAAGAACAATACAGTGGGTAGCGGAGTGGTTTAGCACTAGGCCCCTGCATATACTCGAGCTCAAACAACCTGAAGGCTCTGAAATAACCAGAATCTCAACAAAAAAGCTATTTACATTTTCTTATTCTTAGTAAAATTTTGGGCATCAGCTAATTTAATAAACGAATGAGGATCTCAGTACAATGGTATTCATATTGTCTACAGGAAGTAGTTTGAACTTATAGTCTTGACTATATGATAAAAGCCATATTTTTTTGGCTCAAACAAATACGAAGATTTTTAACAAACTTGAAGCACCAAGGCTTTTGACTGTAAACAGGTTTTGGATTTGATTCCCTCTTTCAAGCAATAAAAAACAAAATATTTTCATATCTTTAATCTGCTGTCGAATCAAAGCGCGGCGTTGAGTTTCGTAACTCAACACACAAAGATCTCTAGAAGTCGGCGAAAAGATCTCTGCCTTTCCTGCTACATACGGGATACAGCATGAACCTGAAAAAAAATTATGGAAGTACCATTTGGAGGATAAAATGTCAGTCATAAGCATTCAAGAATATTTCATTAAAACTTTACTGGCATATATATTGGCTGATTGTATTGTAGATTGTATTCAAATTGTAAATGTAAATTATTTGTGACATAATAAGTATTAGTTCAATCATACTGGTCACTTCATTAAAAAAAATCGTATTTGGTCAGGAATTCCAAATTCAAATTTACACTTGTATTTGTATTTCATTAAACGTCATGCATTTCTTGTTTTCCTCTGTTTATTTGCTGTTTGCGTCACTCAGTTTACAAAATGGAAAACATGAAATATCGCGTTATTTACGAGTACAAGTCCCATCGTAGGAACAGCTCGAAGGGCTAATAATGTGTATGGCGGTCGTGTTGCAAAAGAAAACACAATGCGTTTTTGTTTCCAACGTTTTCGTTCTGGAAATTTCGATCTGCAGGACAAGCCCCGTGGGCGGCTGGGGTTCTAAGTTGATAATGAAGAATTGAAAGATGGGGGGGTTCAATGAATTACTTATGAAATATCAAAAGTGCATAGATAACAATGGTTCATACTAAGATTAAATAAATATATTAAAAAATATCGTACTTTTGTTCCTCTCATGCCAAACGCTAATTTTACATGTAAGAATCTAATATGATTATTTAAAAAAAATATGGCTCGGTTTACGCGCTTGTCATCATCGGCGATAAATAAAGCCGAATAAACCTAAACAAAATATATTTTCATTCTGGTATTACTGAATTGTCCTGTAAAATTAAACGACTTTTTGGTACATGGATGAGCAGATTATGAAGAACTTAAGAACCTCATTACAATAGTAAGCATATTGTCTACAATTGAATTAGTACTAAACTTATAATGTTGACTAAATACACCCTTAAATTTTTGCCTAAAATACGAATAGTTTTAACAAACATCCAAGGTGACCTAACTTAAACGTAAACTTTTGTGAGTCTTTTATGGGTTCGATTCCCACTCGAGGAAATAAAACGTTAAATATGTATGTGCATTTGTTTGCTTTGGTGTTGATGCAAAACGCAGCGTTAAGTTCCGTACGCGAAATAAAACGTTTAATATGTATGTGCATTTGTTTGCTTTGGTGTTGAGGCAAAACGCAGCGTTAAGTTCCGCAACTCAACACACGCAATGCTTCTAGAAGTCGGGAAAATGGGGAACGGAGTGTCTTCCCACTCAGTTCCCCCTGTACTTACCTTGTTACATACGGGATACGGCGTGAAGCTGAAAAAAAAACATAACGAAGACCCAAAAGACCCGCCTATGAAAATTCAACAAAAAGACCGTTTAAAATTTAGAGCAAGAGTTAATTTGGTAAATGAATGAACAGATTTGACCAACTTAAGACCCTCATTAAAATAGTACACATATTGTCTACACGAACGGTGCAATTACGGTGCAACTTGCAAGCTACTCTGGATACGTTTCTCGAACTTAATTAACTTTCATTGTTCGGAGGAACTGTAACTGAATTGAACATGGCTGCTTCATTAGATTCTTACTATTGAAAGTAAGGAAGTGTTGTAATTGAATTAATTTTTTTATATTTTTTCACGTCACACGTCACATTTTTTTTCAAGTCACGTCAGCAGAGGTAACTTAGTGTTAAGATACTCCGTTCCCCATTTTCCGCTGAATTCTGGAAGCGTCACACTTTGTGCCCCACAAGGCTGCCACGACAGGGTGTGGGTTCGATCCCCACTGATACATATGGAATATACGAGATGGCTGTGTAGAGGTGTATTGCTGCCGGTAACAGAGTTAACGGTGCCTTAGCTGCATTGATGAGACGGCGAAACGTCAGCACAGCAGTGCGTTTGACCGTACACAATGCAAGGTTGGTACCGAAGCTGTTATACGGCAGCAAAACGTGGGTGTTACAGAAGAAGAATGAAAGAAATATGAATTCGTAAGAGATGCGAAGTCATCTTATCTGGTCGAATCTACAGTGAAGAGGTATCTCTACAGAACGACAGGTACTAGCGAAGATGTCACGGTGAGAATGAAGTAGAACGTGCTCATTTATTTTGGGCACGTCGAACGAATAAGTGCTGAAAGGATAGCAAAAGATATTTATGGCGAAAGATTTAAAATTTTTCGCTCAGGCACCAAGAGATAAGCTTGACGTTGTGTTCCACCACTCAATACGCAATTCGAAAAATTCTAAGAAAATTGAGTAACGGATACAGCGTGAAGCTTATTAATATCTCGAACGCAAAAAAGCCTATTAAATTTTCAAAAAATATCTTTTTATTCCGCTTAAATTTATACACTTTATCCCAGAGTAAATTTAAATATGCACACACAGGTATCATTTAATAGAATTTTGCCTCATATTATCTTGTCAGAAATTTTAGTCCGGCAATTTACATGACACATTTTAAACAAGGTCGAGACACCCTACATTAGGGTGACATTAAGTTTGGGTGGCACAAAATGTTCAAGTGGAAATTTACATAAAATACTAAAACCTGAAACACGGTCACAATTTACTCAGTGGGGAATTCGTTACTTACGTCTTTAGAGCTATAGATAAAGAAAAAGTAGTCACTGTTTCTTTCCTTAGCCTAAGAAGATAAATCGAACCTGGATAAAACAACAATTATCTCAATTCCACTTGAGGTTTCTAAATGCCGACATAATAGAGTATAGGTATAATTATTTGTATTTTTTTTAAAGAAAATTGTTGTGGTGTTAAAATAATTATATTGGAACTTATATTTAAAATTTTTTAATATAGTAGTATTTGAAATCGAGCTTCTCTTGTGTTGAAATGGAGCGAATCGCGCCATACATTTCCAATAAAATTTTCATAATTTTTATTACTAATATCTCTATAGGTATAGGTATCATTTTTTTGCTATTCTAAAGATTGATTATTTCGCAAGAGTGGACGGTATCCCGATCATAAGAGGATAAAAGGAAAATATTAATTATTTTTAAATTTTCCAATTATTCTATAATTATATTAAGACTATAAAAACAATTTTCACTAAAACCATTTTATTTTTTGTTAACAGAGTATATTAAAGCCAAATGCCTACATAGTGACTCAAGGGCCAACTGAAGAAACCGTTGTCTCCTTCTGGCGAATGATATGGCAAGAGCGAGCTGCTGCTATCGTGATGCTCACCAAAACATTTGACTTCATTAAGGTAATATTGAATGTTTTTCAGATTTTTTTAGCTTCACGCTGTCCGCACACGCAGGAAAGCCAGTGGGGACCTAGTTATAAAACACTCCGTTCTCTATTTTCTGCCGAAATTTTGTGGCTTTGCGTGTTGAGTAACTTTTGCCATGGTGCAAGAGTTAAGATATTATGAAATATTAATAAATAACAATTAATTCCTCCGAGTGGGGGTCGAACCGACAACCGCGTTACAGTCCCACGGCCTCTAAAGATATTTAATAATGCTATTCATACGTACAGAGCAAAAAAAGAGTTATTGTAGAGATAGCGTTGGCAAACATTACCCCATATGCGATAGGCCGATTTTCACAAACTCGATAGCCAAACATAAAATACAATGGTATATTCGGACATCGTTCACAATTATTCACCTTTATTGTATCGATATTGTATGGAAATTTTATCAACGGAAATGATAGTCTTTCCTGTGATATAAATATTTTAGTATTGTATTCGCTTATAGCCTGGGTACATAGAATTTAGTGTTAAAACATTCCGTTCTCCATTACTTATTATGTGTTTGCTATTAAAACAAATCATATTGATTGTTTTTATTTATTAAAATAAAAAAAAATAAGTCTTACATCATCAGCATCAGTTTTCAATATAAAAAAACTATAGAAAGTTGCTGAAGGTTTCCAATGCAAATATTCCCGTTTTATCTGTAACAAATAAAGTTCAACCTCGATTTAACAATACTGAAGGGAATCAGAATATATTCGTTATATCAAGTCATTTTTTACAATGAGGTTCGTTATGCAGAGGTTAGGATAGTTGACGATTCGTTTTAACAAGGTTAAAAAAATATTGATCTCAGATTTTTCGTTTGTCAGCTCTAGCACACTTTAAAACAACAGTGTCAAACAGAGACTTAACAAGTCTGAACCTTTCGAAACATGTAACCTGTAATGTAAGGATCATAATACTGTACAATCGCCCATATTTTTTTGTTATATGTAGTTATGCACATAAATAAATACATTTTTAAATATATGACGTCGTATTACCGAATTATTGAAGCCGTCATGGGGCAGAGGCACCAGGGTGTGACTATAACGTGGTTATTGTGAGTTCGATCCCTCGGGACTCGGGAGAATAAAATATTATTTATTAATATTTTCATATCGTCGCTCTGGCAGCAAGGTATGTAAAGAGTTTTGAGCGGCGTTGAGTTCCGCCACTCAATACACAATGCCTCAAAACATTCGGCAGAAAGTGGGGAGCGGAGTGCCTTAACTTTAATTCTTTTACAACAGAATCTATACGCAATTTTTAAATTCTTTGCAATTATATTGCAATAAAAAGGGATTATGTGAATCTGCGTAAAATTTTCGGTATGCCAAGGGACTAAACCGCAAAGCCCGGCTGCTTATGGAACGGTCAAATAAAGCGAAAATATACTGTTAAAAACTTTCCGCTTAAGAAACATGTCATATTATAAAAGGAGGTGAAATCTTGTATTTGGTATGATTAAATCAAACCATAAATCTTATGATTGCTTTTTTTTTTATTTTATTACACTAGGCTTTTCCTTTTTTATAGGTCTCGCCTCTAGTCTGAGAAATCTCATGTTAAGACATCCTTTTTCTCTTTTTTCACCTGATTTCAAGACATTGCGCGTTGAGTGCACTAGATGAAATAAATGAATATTATTAATTTGTACGAACGGGAACCAAAGGTACAGCTGATGTGCTTATAGTTAGATGCTATCCCACTGCGCCACAAAAGCCTCTCTTTTTTGTTTTCATGATAATCCCACAAATTAAGCATGATAAGATGCCACCACTACTATATCACCACTTTCATCTCATTATTGTGCACTAGGTAACGGAGATCTATGGCGCGTTTTATCTAAACTGCTCGGCAAAATACACCCACATTTGAACCCACAACCACAGAGATTACACTCAGAGCCTTTCAGTTACGCTACAGTAGTGACAAATTATAACCATGTATACATACATATTAATTTAAATGTAAGAACCAAGAAAAATATCTATATATAACAAAGTGACGTGAGAGGGATCGTTAAAACAATTTGAGCAAAAGAGGCAAGTGTCCCTATTACATTAGTGCCGGTAGGGTAAAGCGCCCTCATAATTCGTGTCTCACAAAATGATGTGTGTAATCGCGAAGAGAGCGGATAAGGGAGGAATACCTTAATTTCAATTTTGTTACAGAATTTACACCCGTTTTAGCGATTCAATGTATGTAAATTGTTGTACAAATTTTGTGAGTGCCTGCACTCATGGTTCTGCGGGAGGGACAATGGAGGGCTAAAGTGACATAATGAAATTTATAAGCATAAATCAGAAAGTGCTTAGATATTTTGGTTAAATATTTCATTGGTATAAATTGCTATTATGTTTTTTTTATTACTATTAATTTACCTGTTTATATTTTTATCAAGAACATTGTTGAATATATATTTTTTTAAATACGTATGTATATTTTTTTTGATGAACGCTTCATAGGAAAAGCAGAGAAAAATTAAGTAGTAAATTATAACACTTCCTTTTATAAAATTAATTCTTTTTTTAAAATTATAAATTCAATTCTTAATTAATAAAATTAATTCTTAATTTAAAAAAATATATTATTTTTAAATAATATGGATTTTAAAAACAAACTGAAAAAAATCACAAATGCCTACTTCTATCTCTGAAAAGTACCACTATACAGTTCCTGTATATGTATATCATGTAGCAAAGCTCAATACCAAATTATTCCTTTAGAACAAATAAAATGATGTGAAAGTTTTTGTAATAGTTTATTTTAATTGCAAAACATAATTGTGCCCTCATAATAAAAACATTTTCAATATAGTCAACTAAAGTGGTACTCTGTCTTTGAAAGCTTAGTTTTCTGTGAAACTTAATTTACTTAAACATTGATGCAAAGCTGATTACTGCTTTAGAACCAATTTGCATATTAGATTTTCAGAGTAATATATCTGTAGGATGCATAAGCAAGGGTAAATAATGAAAAATGTTTACTAAAAGTAAATATAGACCCCAAGAGTGTGACTGTAAAAGCGACAGGTTCGATCCCTACTCGATGAAACGAAATATTTAATATTTTAATTTCGTCGCTCTGGCGTCATGGCAAAGCGCGGCGTTCAGTTTTTTTTATGAAAAATGACGAGGCTAACAAGTGTGCTACAGATAGGCCATTTCAGAGTTGCGTGGCGCGTGGAAGGAAGTACCTGCGAAACTATACTGTAGTGAAGTGCCACGTATCCAGATGTATGGATTGTATCTAAGTTTGTGGCGTACAATGCAGTTTGAGAATTTGGCGATAGGCAACAGGTCAAACAGTTCCTCGGAACACTACCCATGATAAATGCGGTAGAAACCGCACAGTGAATTTTCAAAGATCACTGGTATCCTAACGATTTAAAAGGCTCTAAGTTGTATGTGATCAAATTGTTCAAGCTGATACTGGGGTGCACAAGCCCAGAGATGAGAACAGTACGCCATATGAGGCCGAACGTGGGTCATATATAACAGCCAACAGTTGTTTTGTTTGTGTTTCTGCATAACCGCTGTGGGACCTGTAAAGGCATACGTAGACTCGGACACGACCGTCCGAGTCAATACAGAACCAAGATAGTTGACAATTCCCGACCTTCAAAATTGGCTATACGATGGAGACTTAAATTCTTCCTTCCGAACACAGTGAAACCGTCATGAGGCAAAAAAGTAATCTCTATCAGACGTAATAAGGTCAGCCGTGCCGTTTCAAGACGGTAGTGGACGGCGTTAAGGTTGGAATGTGGTCTACATTACAAAAGTCCACGTTAAGCGTTAGAGCGGTTGCAGTAGAAAGTACCCCTCGTTTAAATACTTATTTAGAAAACGTATAAAAATTTGAACGTAGCGGGACTCGAACCCGCGCAGGCGCTCTGACCACTGAGCCATACGTTCTCGCCAAGCTACGTCGAAATTCTTATACGTCTTATTCGTTTAAAAAATACCCCTCGTTTGCCTTGTGTGTAGGGCGGTACTTTAGAATTCGACGGGTGGTCTGATCTTTAACGGTGGGATTCTCTAGCACCAGAGATGCTGGTAATCTCCTAAAATAGTTTTTCTCTCAGTGCCGCTATCATACTCTAAGAAGGGGTTGAGGTTGAGCGCTGGAACCCGGCATTAAGCATGCGAAACGCAGTGCTGACGACGTAACTCTACCAAACCTAAAAAAACATGAATTCGTCCACTTAACACGCAATGTCTCCAAAAGTCCTTGAATAATTGGAAGCGGAGTATATTACATGCGGGATACAGTGTGAAGCCAAAAAAAATAAAAATATGATTAAAGCAAAAACAGACTATCATTTTATCTTTGCAGAAAAATCCTTATTGTTAAATAAATAATCAGCTTTAAGTTGTATCCTGCACACAGGCATCTAAACAGCATCCAACAATATAATGAAATAATTGTATTAATTAATGAAATAAATTGTTAAATAATTAAATTAATTTAATTATTTTGCTTACGAATTTTAAGTATATTGATTAATATTAATAAACTGTTTTAATTTTACACAGGTAATGTGCGTTCAATATTGGCCGCCCAACAAGGAAAAGGATGAGACCTACGGAGACATCAGCGTCGGCATCGTTCAAGAGGAAGAGCTCGCCAACTTCCACATACGGACCTTCCGATTATACAAAACTGAGAAAAACGTAAGTTACTATTGTAGTCTTAGAGGTGCCTAAGCTTATTTACTTGTACTTATTTTAATATAATATAGTAAAAATAAAAGGTGAAAACGGAAACGGCGTACCTACAGGTTGAAAGTTAAAGTTAGTGTTAAGCCTTCTATTCCCTCTTTTCGCTTAATTTTTGAAATATTGCATGTTGGACGGTGGAACTACAAATCCGAGAAAATGATAATATAACGACGCCCCTGATGGGGGATCAAACCCACAACCATCGCTTACAGTAAACGACTGTAAGTCTGTTTTGCCATACCGGCCCAGATTGTAACAAACACAGCCATTATAGTGGAAATTCTAATACATAAGTCCTATTTATTTGCATAAGCTACGTGTAAAACACCTATATATTTTACATATTCGTATATATTATCACATGTCCCCAGTATTCAAATTATCGATATTTATTACTATCTAATAATTAACTAACCGCTTATAATATATACTATCATTAATTAAAATGCTTATTAAAATATATGGACCAATAAATTTATCACAATTTGGATATTTTATTAAAATTTATTCAAATTAAGATACAGTCTATTAATTTATATGTGATTATAACATAGTTATAAAAGTGTAATTTCATTTGTTATTTTCTATGAACGAAATTTGTTGGTTTTTTACCGCGCAATCAATATTAGCTCTAATGTTTATGGTAGAGTATTTTATCTTGCAACAAGTTTTATTGGCACTTTTTCTAAGTTTTGGATAAATTGACATTTTCGGTTCGGTTTGACGTCTCTGCAGGATGTAGGTGCTGGTTCCACGTTAAATTTTTGTAACACTGCAGCCAAGCCTGCCATTGATTGTAATATGCCTAGTCTACGGCCTGTAAAATAATAACTTTGACTTTAATTCGTTTAAAATATTTATATATAAAAATTTGCAAAGATAATTTTTTTTAGATTGATATTAATTATCTGTATAAGTATATAATACAAAACATTTTTTATAGATTCTACTGATATACTTCACTTGAGAAAGTTGATTTGGCTAGCTTTTCTTATGTAAAACTAGTAATAATTGGACTATCAAAAAAATTATAAAGAATACAAACCAATGCATGTTCTTTTCCCCGAGCCAAAAGCCATGTAAACAAATTTATTGAGCCCCTCTATAACATGTGGTGCAAATCTTTCTGGGTTAAATTCATGTGGATTTGGATAATATTTTTCATCCAAATGTATTGCCTGGATTGGGATAATAAGGGACACGCCAGGGTCTATCGTAACATTTGTACCTGGAAGCGTATATTGCTTCATGCATTTTCTTTTAAGGAGTCCTCCCGGAGGAAAAATTCGCATCGCCTCCAAGAATGCCATTTCTAGATATGTCATTTTAGTAACAGTTTCATAACATAACTTGTTTTCGTACTCGGACAAAATAGTATCTATTTGATCTTGTATTTTTCTCTGAATTTTAGTATGATATGCGAGCTGATGCAGTGTAAAACTGGTTGACGACGCAGTAGTCTCGAAGCCGGCAACAAAGAACATGCTCACTTGTTCCGCTATTATTTTTGGATTAGACATATCCAACACAGCAGGCGATTTATCTGGACTATTTTTCTGCTCAAATTCATCTTTCGTTTTCTGTGCAGATTGCATTTCCAACATAAAATCTACAAAGTCGTTGCGGCTACTCGGCTTAAAACTTCTATTTTTACAAATATTATAAGATAGATCGTTCAAGAACCGTTTTATTTTCGGGTCAATGAAGAACGATAACTGTAAACATTTAGGTAAGATGTCATTAAGCATAATACGGATAATTTGCAATGTGGATCGTTTGAACGCTTTAATTGAAAAGTTAAAAAAGTCGGAATTTTGATCTAAAATTATATCGATGTCAATCCCCATGCCACATGTAGCGATAAATTCCATAGTATACCGCGACATCATGTGGTACGCGTCTACTACTCCTCCTCTGCTAACTACTCGGTGTCCCAATTTTTGAAGTCGTTCTGAACATGTTATAATAAGGGGAAACATCCTTTGTAATTTATGGTGGGTGAAGGCAGCCGTCAATTTTTGTCGTAAAAATCTCCACGACTCGCCAGTGGCGTGAAATAAATTTGTATTCAATTGTTCATTGCAATTTTTATCAATGTCCCTAAAATTAAAGTGGTTAAAATCTACAACATTTATATATTTAATTAACTCGGGGTCTTTTATCACCAATGATGGCTGGGAGCCTTGAAAAAATCCGATAATTTTTTCATCTGGATACGCGTTGTAAATATCATTTATTGTTTCCGTAAATGTTTTCATTTTGAATATTTTGTACAAATAAGAAAGAAAGAAAGGCAAAGGCTTGATATACTTAACATGTCTTTTCTTCCAGTAGTCATGGTTATGCACGGTATAAAAATATAATATTGTAACCAAAAATATAGCAAGAATTGCAAATATATACATCTTGTTTAACCGACAGCAGAATATTAATAAATGAATATCAGACATTTAAAGTGAAACCCACCCATAATGAAAATGTCATGCAATACCTGAATTTAAATGTCCTTATGTGTTCAGTATAAATTACTTTTACGTTAGTATAATAATTACACTGAATCTTTTAAAAATTGTATAACAATAGTAGATATTGATTATTAAGATATTGATTGTGGGTTCGATGATCCACCCGAGGAGATGAAATATTTACTTAAATTTATATTTTTATTTCTTCGCTCTGGTGTCGAGGCAAAGCGCGGCGTTGTGTTGCGCCACTCAACACGCGATGCCTCCACAACTCGGCGGAAATTGGGGAACGAAGTGTCTTAACACTAGGTTTCCTCTGCCTACGCTGCTGTGTGAAGCTAACCGCGTGAAGCTTACTTTATTTAATTTAAATTTTGATTATTAATTCCTTTCATATATCTATTATTTTTGTTCAAGTGTTAATTCGATGTTTCTATTTTTTTTTTGCTTACTATCTTAGGAAAAGACGAAACTGTGTAATTGTCTTATTCGTTATAATAACCTTCGGTCCTTATGAATTCTTGTGATATATACGAATATTCTAGTAATAAAACTTACATGTGTTTTTAATATTTTAAAGAAAAATGCTTATTTAGAAAACGTTCAAAAAATTAAGCACTATGTTTAAAATTTTTATACGTTTTGCCGTATAAAAACTGCCGCGGATCTACAAACCGGTTTACGCTTTATCTTCCTTAATTAAAATATTTTATTTAACGTTTATATTTTATCTTCCTTAATTAAAATATTTTATTTAACGTTTATATTATCGTCACAGACTGATAAGAACTGAATTACTCCTTAAAATTATGTAGTTAATTAAATCACTTAAATTTATTTAATATTTGTTAAAAAATATTAATTCTTATAAATATTTTTGTCCGCAAAGATAAATAGGTCACACCTATAAGTCGAAAATAAAAAATTGCGTAAAAAAACAAGAAAGGAATTTGTAATCACTGTGTAGTGTATTGTTGTATAGGGGAGACCGAGGATGGTTAAACAATGTTTAAATGTTGATATTTTTAATACTTTAGTCTTTGATTTTCACGATTATTATACATTTTAAATGAAACTAATTTAACCGGATTAATCGCGTATATTTAAGTTTTTACACTTTGGAAGCCCGACGTTTCGAACACTTTGCAGTAGTCCGTGGTCACGGATAGAACCGTCTATCCGTCAGTCTACCCCCTAACTTAAATATACGCGATTAATCCGGTTAAATTAGTTTCATTTAAAACTTTAGTCTTTGTTCATCTAAAACGCAATTTCATTAGTAGTGACACTATGAAGAAAAAACTCTCTACTTCACTAATTGTTTCATTATATTGTACAAGCTTGATTTAATAAAGATTTAATATTAAATGTAAAAAGAAGGCTTTACCTCGACACCAGAAATATTTCATTTCGCTGACTGGGAATCGAACCCCAACCAGTCGCGTTTACAGCTACAAACTTATGCCCCTGCGCTACGTCAGGCCTCACAATACTTATCAAGTATGAAAAACAAATTTAAATATAACGGTAAATTAAAAGAAAATTTCATTTACGAAACACAATAATATCTCCAGAAACAAGAAATAACGAGCACAAAGGACAATAGTGGATAGCAGCACAGAAGCTAATAGTAGAGTAAGCCGTTTGTCTTTTGCAAGCTTAATAAAGTTTTTCAAGGTTCCATTTTATCCCACATTTAATTAAGTTCGCCGAAATGATAAATTTTTAAGTTGGACTAAATGCTGTTTGAGGCTTTTAAGTCCCATATCTACCATAGTACCTTTAAATTTTATTAAGAGTTTTGGATACATTTTTGGATGTCACTGGATTTTTCTCTCGCTTCACTTGAATTTTAGGTTTAATTATTATTATACTCTCGATGTATGTTTAGTATAAAATCAAAAAAATCGGCTAACAAACATGGATGTGAAATCGATACACCCATAGAACACCGTTTATCCGTCGATTGCGTTATACCCTGTGTATGTTTGTATGTTTTCGTTTTTGTTATATAATAATATATATCGTTGACGCGGGTGCCTTTATAAAATAGATAAATCCACGTCATCAAATCATTTTTTCTCTATTTAATCCATTTATTTAAATGTTATCCCTATGTTAGGGACATTACTATTTAGAATATAGATATTTCTTTCATTCATCTAAAGCACAGTTCCTCTTGCAGTGTTTTTTTTTTAAATTCAAAAAGTTATTACCGTTTTATGGCTGTAATAATACAATTACAATAACAAGCTAAAAAAAAAAAAATGTATACAGGAGAGGGATGCGAAACTCGTAATGACAATTTGTTATAAAAACCAATAATAAAAAGAAATAAAATAATCTTAATATAATATTATAGTTTTATTGTTATGTTCTCCGGGCCTGTATAAAACCAGCATACCTACTCTTAATCAGGTGGTGGTAGAAGAAAGATTCATCTTACAGTTCCACTACACACAATGGCACTCCCATACGTGCCCATTTAGCAACGCATTGCTGGAATTCCGAAGGAGGGTCAGAGCGGTGGTAGGAAGACGACTCGCTTCTAACTCAGTTACTGGGCCAATGGTTGTACATTGCAAGTAAGTTACAATCCTATATATATTTTATATTAAAGAAAAAATGAGTTAATGATGATAGCCTGATTATTTATTACATCACAAAGGAGAATCCGTTTGTCTAGTTGTGGCACAGAAGCACAAACGTGTGACTATAAAAGTGACAGGTTGTGAGTTCTATTCCAAATCGAGGAAAATAAATATTAAACAATGATTGTTTTTCGCCACTCAACACGCAATTTCTCTAGAATATTTTTACACAAGCATCCATCTGCCTACTGTGCTTAATGTAAAAAAGTAAAGAATTCTCCTTTCGTTAAAAAGAATTACAATCAATTTTTACTTTTAGTGATGGCGGCGGACGTTCTGGCGTGTATTTAGCTATTGACGCAAATTTAGAATTAGCCGAAGAAGAAGACTGCTTTGATGTTTTCGGATATTTAAAAAAATTGAGACAATCTAGGAAAGGCCTTATTGAGAACGAGGTAACTTCCATTATTAATTATATCAGAAATGGGAAAAAAAATGTAACGCTTAAATTTTCTAATAATTTAAAAATACTTTAAACATTCTTTTAAAGTGTTATTCCACATTTAGGAAGGAAAAAATTCTTCCGAAACCCATTATGATGAAATTATGTTTTTATACCATGAAATATTGGTTGTACATTAAAAACATTTGAAAGTCATATATACGTATATAAATATATAAATGTCAATAAAATTTTTAGGCAACGCCAGACGTAGCGCACAGACAATAGGGTGTGACTGTAAACGCGACAAGTAAAGGGTTCGATCCCTCCTCGAGGAAATGAAATAATATTTAATATTTTCATTTCTTCACTCTGGTGTCGAGGCAAAGTAAATCTAAATTTTAATTATTCACTTAAAATTTTTTTAGGAGCAATATAAGTTCGTATATGATACTTTAGAAGAGCACGTAGTGTGTGGAGTGTCATGGTTTCCGGTATCAGAACTATCGCAAAGACTGAAACAAAAATCCCAAAGGGACCCGATCACGAAGCTCAATGAATACCAAAAAGAGTACCAACAAATATGCAAACAAACTCCCAGATTTACGATCGGGGACTGCGCCGGAGGACACCGTGGCGATAACAGGGAAAAGAATAGAGACGTTCTTGTCGTTCCACGTACGTACTTAAATTTAATGCTCTATATAAAAGAGTTATCTTAATCGATACTATATATTTTACGTTTAAAAACTACTTTAAAAAAATCGATTTGTTCTTAACTTGCTTTTATTATTCGAATTTAATTTAACATTTACTTTACAGCGGATAATTTTCGTCCATATTTGACATCGTTTCAAGGCAATAGTTTTACGGATTATATTAATGCTGTTTTCGTAGATGTAAGTACTTTTTCTATATAATTAGTTGTTAGACTTATTTCATTTAATTATCAGAATATTTATATTATCAGAATAATCATGTCCAAGCAAAAAAAAACATATCAATAATATAAATGTTGAGCTTGTCGTTCGAACAAGCATCTAAAAAAAAGAAGAAAAAACTTTTTGTAATACAATATTGTTTATTACAGGGTTACACAAAGCCACGAGAATATATAGTTACGGAATGGCCGTTAGTCCGGACTCAAGGAGAGTTCTGGTCGTTAGTGTACGATTACGAATGTGCCGCCGTTGTTGTACTTTGCGTGCCACCTAAGAATTCTGTGAGTGGGTTATAATATATATATTATAATGTAATTTACATTGTCCAATTTGCAATGTTATTAATGAAATTCCTAAAATTAGAGCCTTATGTAATTGGATCGCCAATTTTTTCACTGGGCGCAGCATCAAGGTCAGCGGTTTTTGCTCTAAATAGACGTTGTTTGTTCTGAATATCAATAACATATTAGAGGATTCTAGCATTCATTTCTATGCAGATGATAGCACAGTGCACGCCTTTTATCATAGCCGTGCAAATCTTTCTCGGATAAGCGCCGATCAGTGCCGAAATATATTTATATGCCGAAATATCTTTGAGGCAGGTGAAAGGAACTTGGTTTAATTTAACCCCAACCACCCAGTATCAGCATATTAGGCCTTCATTTCGTGCGACTGCCAGTATCGCGATCTTATGGAAAGCAAAAGAGTTCTTCGCACAAAAACACCAATTGGCATTGTATTAGGATATACGGAGTACTGTTCTAATTTCTGGGCTGGTGCACGTCAGTATCAGCTTGACCTATTTGATTGCATTCAAGTAGTAGTAGAGCCGTTCGAATCGAGGGGGACCCAATGATCTGTTTCGAGGTCTATACTTCTTGGCTACCTTCAAAAAGCGTATCTTTCTCCACCTCCAAGGCCAGCAACGCACTTGTAGCTCCTCTGGTGTTACACAGGGTCGTGGGCGGCAGTGATCACTTACCATCGGGTGACTCGTACGCTTTGCTTATACGTTTGCCTTCTCTTTGTCCATAAAAAATATATTTTTGATACATCTCAACTGCTACATAATAACATTTACATCACATAATAATTTGGTCAGATTGCCTTAAATTCTTTTAACAATTCATTAAAGGAATAAATGTAAATAAATATATCTACTCGAAGAAAAAACTATTTGAATTGCAAATAAAATAATGATAATAACATATGGTAACACAATTGATAATATACATATATAATGTACCCATTGTATTGTCTAGTAGAAAAAGTAGTAGAAAAGTGTTTTAATAAATTAATGTTAATGTTTTACTGTTTCTTTAGATTAGTACTGAAATTTATAGTATAATTGGATTATATATATTCGATTGATTATAGTATAATTTCACCTAGAAGGGTAGGCAATGAAAATGTAGGAACGTAGTGTTAAGACACTCCGTTCACATTAAAATTTCGTCCTCCAATTTCCGCTAACTTCTCAAGGCATTGCATTTTGATTTGCGGACCTTAACGTCGCGCTTTACAGTTACCAGAACGAGGAAATTAAAAAATTAAATATCATTCATCACATTTTTTTTATGAAACATATTTTCAATTAGTTGTTAAATTAAACTATTGTAAGAAGTTATTTTAGTTTTAATAGAAAATTGAGGATGGAGAGGAATTATTAGTTTATCTTTAACTAATTTAAAAATTAATAAAATTAAAAAAAGATCTATCGGGATCTATAAAAGATGTATTAATCAACAGCATTCTAGTCTTTTTCGGTGACACAAAGGCTGTAAATCTATATAAATTGTTACATTGACACCTCAAAGATTGCTCCTACGATTAATGAGGTCCCCCACCAACAATTAATCTCCTTCAACAATTGGAGTAAACAGATGGCTTCCATTACAGCAACAATACCCACCGTTTTGGCCAGAAGGGCGACACTCGAAGAAATACGGACCAGTTTTCACAATAGATCACGTATCGCATAATCATTACACGAACATAAAGACTTGGATATTTAGAATAAATAAGAAAGTAAGTATGAAATTAATGTTACAAATAAATAAATTATTTATTATTTTCATGAAGAATTTTATTTTATTCAACACTAATAAGATAATACATTAATTTCAACTGAATTTCAAATAATTTTGTTTTCCTATAGAATTTAATGCAATAGAAACATTAAGTAGTTAGAAAAATATAAGTCCATATTACTAATCTTGTTTTATTATAATTAAATATATATATATATATATATATATATATATATATATATATATATAT
>DWAO01001215.1:0-20027 GCA_018230605.1 Heliconius congener
CGCGGGTTCGAGTCCCGCTATGTTCAAATTTTTATACGTTTTCTAAATAAGTATTGATGTTAATCTTTTCGTTGTAACTTACTGTACCTACGGATGGAAATTTACCGGGCACTTACCGTACGTTAGGTATCATACACAACTCTTTTTTATCAGCTGTATTTTTTATATAGTATGGTATACAAATAGAATATAGACAGATTCCATCTGTCTACTACACTATATGCGGAATGACGACTCGTGAAGGCCGAAAAAAAATCTAATTATTTGGACTTTGGACAAACCTCATGAAATTGCCGCCATATGGGATGTCAATGCTACTACCATTGTACCGATAGTAGTTTCAGTTAACGGCTTATTAACGAAAAGCCTCGACCAATATCTTAAGAGGTTATCACTTAGCTGTTGGGCCAACAAGGCAGTTTTACTTTAGACAGCGCGTTGACGGCGGTGTGGCAATGCATTCTTATAACAATTTACATTTGAAAATGTAGAATTTATTTCTCTTATGTAATAAAAATATATATTGTACTTATAGAGTAAAATTTACGTAAATATTTTGGTTAATTCGACTATTATATAACAATTCGTTTAAGCGGAAGAAGCCGCGTTTATGTTGGTAGTAGTTAATATCACGGAGTTATATTTATTTGACCACGCAGGTCTAGCCGCATGTAAAAGCTAGTATAAAATACAATCCCTCAAAACATTTCCTTCACAATTAGTATGCATCTGACGTAGAGCGTACGACAAAACTTATTTCCCAACATCGTAGTCACGTCTCACTCCCCCTCTATCAAAACGCCAAATGGAATTTCATGAAAATTTAACAAATAATTTTCTGTTTTTTAAAGTGAAATATTTATATAGTTTATATAAATAAAAATATAGTTAAAATTAAACTAAAAAACTAAATTTTCTACACCGAGTGCTACAAGTGCACATAAAATTCGCTCAGTGCTACATATTAAAAAAAAATAAAATAAAAATATTATATGAGAGTAAAATTTTCAGGTTCAGGCTCTATCATAATATTATTGTATTGTCACCTATAAGCTACGTATAACTGCCTAGTTTCATGATCATACAAGTATAACAAGTGGGTCAAATTCAGTTCTTTGATTTCTTTACATAGTTACATGTCGAGTTACAATTAAAAAGTCTTATTAAAACATAAGCATACATACATATATGCACAAACTGAAACAAAAACTAAAAAGTACATAAAGATATTTTAGTTGGGTCGGTGACAATCTGGGTACTTTTTTAAATATTTTTTTATAAGCTTTCGTTCATTGTTATTAGATTATATATATGAGTAAGCCAATAAGAACATTCATACTATCATTTCGGTCCAGTTACGCATATAGGAATACTTCCCATATGAGTATAAGAGATCGCACCGAGAACGGACCGTGATCGGCACTATACATATAGTGTGTATCGTCCCTTTTGATATCCTCACTTTGATTGTATCACGACTAGGGTCGCAAACCGGGATCATGGGATTCAAAAATATCGGGAAACCCGGGAATTTCGATATTTATTAAAATTAAATTGAAACATTTATTAAAACGAGACCACGAGCAACCAGTTTAAAAGTGCTTCCAAGATTTTACATTGTTATGTTTAAAAAATTTGAGACTACGCAACATGATACTTGTTTGTGACCTTCTTTGAAACTTTTTCTTCTCTTTCTTTTCTTGACATTAATCCCACCGTATAATTTTTCGCCGCTTTGCACGGTCAACATCCTCGGTGGTTAGTCCATTGGCCCTATGTCCTGGGTCGCGTTACCCAACCAGCGCTTCTTTGGGCGTCCAGGAGGTCTCACTCCAGGGATAAACATAGCAAGGTACTTCCATCCGACATAGTTGCTACGCCGGCACGCAACGTGCCCATACCATCTCAGGCGACGGCCATGGAGGTTATCCGCTACGTCACGGATCCCACGACTACCTCGAATGAGTGTGTTGCCTTGTTGTATATTGTGGCAGTTTGTATATGAGCTTCTACTCTTCCATAATTTCAAGTTTATCAATAAACTCTCACTGTTTGTGTAATCAAAATATTCTGAGCAGTCAGTCAGTCAGTGTTAGTTGAAACATTTTGACTTTTTACCTCTGCCAGGAAGATATTCAGCAACCAACACTTGATCCGAGGCTTTCGTTTCCCGGATACTTTATTCTTCAGAATGACGTTTGAGTCAACAACAACAACAACAATAACAAGAACACAACGTTGAACCGCCAGGCTTTCACCTGGAATGAACTTGCAGTTAGTTACTCGATTTATGGCACCGTCTGGTCAACAAGTAGTGAATTTGAGTTGAGTGGGAATTTGAGTTTTGGTTGGTGGTACTCTTATACGTGATAAAGTGCTGACGATTCTTTTGGAAGAACGTATTCACGACGGCTAGATCAGACGCAATACAGGTTCTTAAAATATTTTCTCCCTCTATGTTGCGAAGACCGTGTCCAAAACCCCCATGAACACGTTCATAAGGCTCAGCAGTCTTACCAACGTAGTCCCCGAAAAATTCAACTAAGACAGAGCAGAGCAAATGAATACTTTGCTGTCTTTTTAAGGCCAAATTGCATAGAGATAACAATGTCAGTGTTGTGCAGATCGGGAAAAATTTGATCTCCCTCTCTCATTATGTTTATTAATAAATGTTCAAATAAACAAATTCTTCTGTTTTATGATATTAGAATAAATTGCTGTCGTTAAAGCGTAATTTACTTAAACACGTAAAGCTTCTCAGGAAAGCTTACTACCTCTTACATTTAAATCATATTTTCTTAGAACTCAGTAATGCTTAGAAAATATGCTAGTGATTTAGTTTAATCAAATAGAAGTGTGTTACGTTAGTAGTAGGTATAACTAGTTTATTATAGAGTTTTGTTTGGTAGTCGGTTAATTTTACTTTACCTACATACCAAACTATTTTTATAGCTTCACGCATATAGCAAAGTAGGCAGAGGGAACCAGTGTTAAGACATTCCGTTCCGAGAGTTAATTATCGAAACATTGTGTGTCGAGTGGCGGAACTTAACATCGCTCTTATCTTGTTACCAGAGCAAGGAAATGAAAATAATTCATTCCACCAAGTGGGAATTGAGCCTACAATAGTCGTATTTACATAAAAAAAAACTGTCCTACTGCGGCATAAAGTTTATATTTACACTTTTATAACTGGATATTAATGTTATGCAGAGAAAAAAAAACTAGTTGATGTAATCCGAATAAGTTGTACAAACATTCGTAATGATTTCGAAACTTGTTATTAGAGAATCGTGAGACTTGCTGTGGAGTTGTTTTACATTATATAACTAGCGGGTTGCAGTGGGCTTATTTATATTAACTTTTAAATTTACTTAATAAATTTATCAAAAGACAATGTTAATTCTTCTTATATAATAAAACTGATTAAAACAAATTAAACAATAAAGTTTTGTTCACAATCATAATTTCTTCTTTAAATCAAATCACAAGAAAATATATTAGAAACTGCCTTCGTGAGTACCTACCTACTTACGTAGTTACGTTATTTTACGCTATTTGCTTAGTGAACTGATATCGGTCCTCACACATCGGAATATTCCACAAATATCTCGAGACGGATATGTTTGGTTATTTTTTATCTGCACGCTGTATTCCGCATATAGCAGGGTAGGCAGGGGGAACTTAGTGTTAAGACACTCCTTTTCCCGCTGTCCACCGAATTTTCAAGACATTCCGTTTGGGAGCCAGTCGGCAGCGGTAGATGGTGTGTCCTCTGACTCTGGTTACAAGACAAATCGAATTTCAGGCATTGAAAACTCAATGTCTCGAAAATTGGAAAGTAGAGTGTCTTAACACTAGGGTTCTCACTGCCTATCTTACCTGTAGGTTTCTTTTTACTACAAAATATTAGTTTATATATATATTATATAGTTACAACTACGTACACATAGTAGGTAGGAGTACTCACGTGACAAAAAAAAACACTCGTACACATTTTAATTTGAGTAAAACCTACTTTTTGAATAATATGGCGGCACATGCGCATGTTACATTTTTTATTTCTTTATTGATCGAGCTTAAAGTTATTGGGGCCGTAAGATGGGTATAAAGTATAAACGTTTAATGATTGTGGTACTGTATGTATAAGGAATTTGAAGAAGACTTATGCAGAAGTTTTTCGCTATAAACAAATAAGAAACAGTTTTTCTTAGGCAATATTAATATATGGTGGAATCGGAAATGCCTACTATTAAAAGATTTTTTATAATAATACTAAAAACGTGACACTGAGTTCCGCCACTCGTTACGTAATGTCTCGAATATTGGGTGGCGACTGGAGAAACGAGGTGCCGGTAGTTTTCTCTGCCTACCCTGCTTTATTTAGGATACAGCTTGTATATGTCTGTATGTAGGATACAGCAATAGTTTCACAAAATAATTATCGTCACAATTAAAAAAAAACAATCAACAGATTATTTATAGATACACATATTCAATTGAACCCACAAGAAAAGTTAAACAGGGTTATATTTTCGCAAATATCCCGTTTCCCTTGTTGCTATAATTATTTATAAGCCCGCCTATTGAATTTTGACATAATAACGTATAACCCACCCCTAATCCTTTTACGTTTTGAGACGAGTGTGCCCTACGCGAGATCGATGGGGATGGTTGTGAGGTAACACAGACTTAAATGGAAAATACGTTACATTTTAATAAGCAAAATATATGCGATTTAATAGGTATTTGGTAAAATATTTTATTTAAGGAATTTATCAATATTTTGTGTGTTAAAATGAATATATAAAGAAGAGCGACAGAGATAGTAACATAATTCGCAAATTGGACAGTAGGTTTCCAATGCCTACACTGCTGTGTAGTCCTACAAAAATCCAAATCCTATTCTATAATGAATCCTAGACGTTGCGGAACCCAACGCCTTTGATGATTTTTAACATTACTTTCTAGTTCATTAGTCCATACAAAATACTACCTAGTTCATCCCTATACTCTGGTGTTACTTCCTCGTGCACATTGTGTGGACCCTTCTATCCACTTCAATGGCTCCGTCATGGCAACCCTCTGTTGCACTTATATCTAGTGCTGACTCTACATGAAAATTACTTTTTATTTAAAAAATACGTTACAATAAATATAATTTATGGCGTGTTATTTCTGAGATGAATCTTTTACCACACTAGATTGTCAAATTACAGATAAAAATGACATATTTATTTTTTTGAGGCGTGACGACACGAGCGTGCGACTACAAACGAGACAGTTGTGGGTTCGATTCAATCGGTGAAGTGAAATTTTAATATTTTCATTTCCTCTTTTAGCAAAACAAGGCAAAGGCGTTGCAACTCAACATACAATACTCAAAAATTCGGCGGAAATTAGGGAGTGTCGTAGTGTTAACAGGACGGAGGATGATGGATGCAGTGTGAAACATTTTTTTTGCTTCACGCTGTATCCCACGCATAGCAGGGGAGGCAAAGGGAACCTGAGATATTAGTGTTAGACTGTGAATTAGGGAATGAATGTTAGCATTTAGTGCTACCAGTGTTAAGACATTCCGTCTCCCACTTTTCATCTCATTGTGTGTTGAGTAACAGAACACAACGCCGCTTTGTGTCATTTCACCGGAGCGAAGAAATTAAAATATTTTTTTCCCTCAAGTGAAAATTGAACCGCCACGTTTACAGACGCTGTGTCGCTGCGCCACAACAGCTTTTACATAAATAAATAAGCAGATGATAAATAAAAATAAAAATAATAATAAAAAGGAACATGCATTCAAGTCTTTTTGGTCGTTATAAAAAAATATAATTCAGTTCAACGAAGCGATTAAAAATAAATTTAGAATCACCAATAAGTAATAATTTAAATATTGAAATATTTCCGTATTCCGGTATTACGTTTATTTAGCTTGTTCATTTTCAGTAAGGAAATAATGAATATTTAGTTAATAGTTATCTTATATTTACACAGTGACAAGAGTCAGTGTTTGGCACGAGGTTGGGGTAAAAATATATGTTATAAACATTACTCTTACATCACACTGGTTTTTATTTCGGCAGAATGGCGGAAACTAACGCCACGTTTACTCTGCCAAAAAACACAGAATTATTTCAAAATTTACGATAAATCCATAAAACAGTTAGCACACCAATATCTATTCCACTTTAGTCCACTCTAAGAAGATTGGCGTAAATCCCTTCGCATTATGTTAACGATCGGGATGAGAACCCCCACCTACTCAGCAAAATGTATTGCTTGGGGTGCATAGGGAATTCTATTAGGCAATTTTAATAGATCCCAGGTTTAGAATTAACATTAATAAAGTGTTTAGATTTATTCAGGGATTTTTGTTTTCTTTAAAAATATCTTTATAGGTCTAAATAACGATAATAATATTTTATTTAGCTTCGTTGTATCCTGCACATAGGTAGGGATAGGCAGCGGGAACACTGCAATGATAAAGTTGAGAACGAGAAAGTGTCTTAAACACTTATAATTGACATTGCGTAAGAGAACTCATTGCCGCGCTTTGCCTCATTACACGGGCAAGAAAATAAAAGGAAATGGAGGCGTACCGACAAAAAAGGGAGAGTTCTGCATGTGGCCTTTATATAGATCTGCAAAAGGCCTTTGACTGTGTGCCTCGCCAGTATATCTGGTGAGCATTGCGATCCAATGGAACCACCGAGGACGCTAAAGATCGTGCAAAGTGAAGTAGGTTGAGTAGGAAGGGAGACTCTGGCAAAAGCCGGACGAGGAAATGAAAATATTAAATACTTTCCTTGAGTGGAAATCAAACCGACAACTTGTCGCGTTTACAGTCGTGCGGTAAATAAAGTAGTAGTAACGTACTGTGCATTTAGTAAATTCAGCAGGTACCAAGTGAAACAGTTCTCTAGATCACCCTCATGATAGATACGGTAGAGAAGGTACAGCGAGGGAACGTCTCTTATCTCCACCTCAATGCGACATTTCTCCAGTATCATCGATACTATATTTTCGAAAGTCAATTAAGGTTGCGCCCCCTATCCCCCTACATAATGCATATTAATAATCATATTTTTATATTTTATGATATATATTATTCACTTGTACATTTCTTTCTTATTGACTTCTTTTTGTTGTATTATTATTAATTTCGCCTTTATTTGGAGTATATTATTAATTTCGCCGTGTTATCGCTAGTACCTGCCATTCTGGTATTGAATAGTTAAATTGTGGCTGACAAAAATAGATGAACAGAGTACAGAAGTTGTGATTCTGGACTCTGGGGAATGCAGTATTTTCATTTTCTCACTCAGTCAATACAAAAAGGGATAAGGAATATCTTGACATTAAGTGCTCTGTGCAAATCCTCCTATGCAAGATAAAATAAAAAGCTCATCAATATAATATAATTTTATTTTAAATATCTATAGCTTGGTAACAAGTATTGATGTAAATGAGCCCTAGGGGAGGGCTCTGCTGAGATTACAGTATTAGACTCCCTGCGGATTCGCTAAAAATCAATTACTTTATTGCTAAAATGGTGTTCCTGTTCTGTTCATTTCCACTTGTTTATTAGTTGGCTTTTACTTGATTGAGAAAAATATACCTATATTATGTTTATATGTATGTGTGTCTTTGTTGGAATATTTTTTAGTTAGCCTCACGCTATATCTTGCAATTAAAAGGGTAGCAGGGTAGCCCAAACTCTACTATGAAAAAATATTAAATATACTGCATGAAATATTTCTTATTGTATCACAAACAAAACAATGAGTTGTATGTTGTAATAATGTAGAATGGAAATTAAAATTCCCACCGAGTTGCGGTTATCTAAGACGTGCATTTCAAATGATTACAAGTTGATGTGCTAACAATTAAGTAAACAATGGTTTTAATAATTATTTGCTTAAAATAGCTTTTATTAAAAAAAATGCAATCTAATTTGATTTCCTATGGAGAAGAGTGCTTAAATGATCCTAATAGCCTTACAAATTCTACACCAAGGATTGTATTAGACGAGGAAACCTCCTTAAGAAGAGAGGACGTAGTGTTAACACACTGCGTTTAACATTTTCCAACCAATGTTCAAGACATTGCTTGTAGAGTGGCGGAACTCAACGCCGTGACTTGTCTTGCTACTACAGCAAGGAGATAGAAAAAAATCATTTCCCTAAATTGACATCGAACCCACAAACATACCACGAAGGCCTCAATAATAGTAAACAGTAATTTATTTACATAGCAACTATATATCACAGGACGTTAAGTAACTTACATTGATGTTTTGTAGATACAAACATATATCAAGCATACAAATGTATGTTCGTATCAAGGTTTTATATAATAGCCAATTAAAAGCACACCTGGGTCGGTGATAAATTATTCTATTGAAGCCTAAGTAGCACAGTCGGCATGAGTCCGCTATGGTTGTGGGTTCTATTCTCATTAAGAGGAATGCTTAAATTCATGTTCAGAGTGTTTTACGATGTAAGGAAGCAAAGTCCTTGAAAGAATAAAAATATATAGTTTTCAATACACTTCAAAATCATGCAATGCAATGCAATGCATGCAATAACAGCAAGTGCTATAAAATGTGCTGAAATAAATTATATAAGTCTAAACTCGAATCGTCAACTAGTACAGTAGTAACTGAAGATCCCTATTCTGGTCCTGGCTATCAGACCACATCGATGATACCATATATAATTATATTGTATTGTCACCTAAGCTTATTATAACTGCCAGTATAACAACGACGATCTGCCGACGATAGAATTATTACAATTGGATCATATACTATGTTTTAAAATCTAAACAATTGTAGATTTTAAAACATAGTAAAATAGTTGAAAGTCGGCCAACAAGCGTATTAAAAACGGTGTAATGTTAGTCTCTACATGTCCTACCTTTATAATGTTTGACACGCATATTTTTCTTTATGTCTTTCTTTGATAACGTCTTCTATCCTTATTAACTATGAAATCCGACTGCTCGCAACAATGTCACGTTCAGCTTGAGCCGAGGGTGCAAGCGAGAGAGCGGAACAAGAGATAGAGAGGCCAAAACGTTCCGTTTGTGAAGCATCTATCCCTTCATTAAAACTTGTAATTAATCTGTATAATTTAACTAAGAAAAAAAAAATTGAATGACGAATGCAAATAAATGTAAACTTATCGAAAAAAATATGTAATTTTCAGTTTACATGATAATTTAGTGAACCTATTCTTTATAAATAAAAAAAAACCAAATCTAATATAGCTTCACTGTATCTCTAGCGGAGTAGACAGAGAGAATAAAGCGCCAAACGCTACGCTACAAAAGTATACAATTTTTCAATAATGTTTTCTTGTGACTTTATCACGTAATGTTTTCGTGCGCAAACTTCTTTACAGACAACTAGTTTGTTTTTATTAACTTTCCAGTTCATCTTCTTCGTACTCATATTATCTACCTCATTAACATTTTGCAGGCAAAATATAGAGGCCCTTGAAACTTACACTACTCAAATCCTAAGTATTTCATTTATTAGGAAGGAATTTGAACATAGAATCATCGTTTCAATTTATCACTGACCCAGTAGGATTAGACGTTAATATATAATAATTAATAAGAAGCTTCACGCTTTTTCCCATAGCAGGGCAGGCAAAGGTACTCAACGAAAAAAGTACTGTTAAGTCACTCCCCTTGCCAAGTTTGTTATAGTGCGATTTTTAAGATATTGCGTATTGAGTAGCCAGACACAACAGTGCAGTGTTTGTGTTGTTACTAGACTTAAGAAATGAAAAATAATTCATTCTATAGAGTGGGGTTCGAACCCACACCCAAGACGTTTACAGTCAGACGCTGTATCACTGAGCCACGTCGGCCTGTAGGTAATTGATATTTAATTCTTGATTTATAATCTAACATCTTGTATTGCATTGCGTTATGTGATGATAACCCTCACCTAGATACACGTGTACCTGTCTAATTGAATACATCTATATTATGACCATGAAATGAAGCAAGTTTCTATCTCGTACAAAAACACATACATACGTATATGTATATTATGTGAGATTTGAGTACAGTATGGTCGACAAGTCGTGGCCACCCAGAAGTTAACTGTAGATGACTGTGCTGATTTGATTTTAAGTTTTTTCTTACTTTTGATTATTTTAATCCCAAATAAGAGTGAACAATGTGCAAAAGCAAAAACCTTAATTCAGGGCGGCGTCGACCACTCGAATGCGTTTTTCACTTCTTTCGAAATTGAAGTTTATAATTGTTTTTTAATATTTAAATTGCTTGAAGTTTGAAAAATCTGGGTAGGCAGAGGAAACCTAGTGTATTCCGTTCCCCACGCACCTTCCAATTTACAAGTATACAGCGCTACATCGTTTAAGATCGCAGATTCAAATCCAGTCACATAATCGAACGAAATTTCACTATTTTAACGTATTCAAATTAAATCGCCTATTATAACACAGTCATAGCACAAATTTAAAAAGCAACGAATTCGAAATCCTATAGAGAACCGATTATACAAATTTTATGAAGCCATTCAATTCAATGTATTTAAAATTCATAAGGCTTTTTCACTTTCGCATAATAAAAATGTCTAGATAATAGAATAAGACCGGCCATTTGACTGGTTGTATGACTGTGTACGTTGGTTATAGATTATAACTTCAACCTGGATTTATTATATAGAATCTTAAAAATATTTTTTTATGAAGAAAATACAAGGCAGACGAGCGTTAGGGTAACCTGATGGTAAGTGATTACCGTTGCCTACGATCCCGTGTAACGTGAGAGGAGCTACGGTCTATACGGCGGAGAAGAAATTTATGTCACTGATAAAACATTTTCTACAAAACCCATAAAAAATAAATCATAAGTAAAGCTGAAGAAAAAAAGAAAATATAATTGGAGGCCAGTGGTGGCGCAGGGGCACAAAATGTGACTTAAAAATGGACTGGTTGTGGGTTCGATCTCCACTCGAAGTGATGAAATATTTATTTACAATTATATTTTTATTTCTTCGCTCTGGTGTAGAGGTAAAGCGCGGCGTTGAGTTCTGCCACTCAACACGCGATGCTTCCAGAACTCGGCGAAAAGTGGGAAACGGAGTGTCTTAACACTAGGTTCCCTGTGCCAACCCCGCTGAGTGCGGGATACAGCCTGAAGCTGATTTTGATATTTCCTATCCATTGAGGCCGTCGTGGCGCAGGAGTGTGATTGTAAACGCAATAGTTATGAGTTGGATTCCCACTTGACGAAATGAATTATTTATTATTTTCCCGCTGTGATAACGAGGCAGCGAGCAGCGTTTAGTTCCGCGACTCAACACGCAATTGCACGCTCTCGAGAATTCGGCGGTAAGTGGGGAACAGAAGTGTCTTAATGGGAACTAAATGTACATTATATCATACATAAACTGTTATAAATTATTTTCATTTGACAATGCGGGCGAAGCTGTGGGTAAAATCTAGCTAGAAAGTAAAATGAAATGAAATCCTGTTTTACCATTGTCTTACGTCATATAGAACTTACTTAATCCTTTACAGATCTTTTGTTTCCACGAGACAAGGATGGAAACACTTGTCTAGTACCTACACATTCTGTCTAGGATTTAATTGGTACAATGGACAAAAAGAAAAATTGAAAAATGTATTTCTATTGAATTAGTTTTAATTTTTTTTTTAGTCTTAACGACTTTTCAATTGATTAATTTTGTGAATTTCTGTGTACTTGAAGTATTTTTCTTCAGCTTCATGCTGAATTCCGCACACAGCAGGGTAAGTACACCTGGAGATGAAATGTTATGTCACTCCATTCCTATTATAAGTAACTTACACTTTCCGTCCTTAGGTTCCCTATTTCCTGCCGAATTTCGTTCCATAGTTGCCAGAGCAAGGAATATAAAAATATGAAATATTTTATTTCCTCGCATGGGAATCGAACTCACAATCTGTCGCGATTACAATAGTACTCTTGTGCCCCTTGTGCTCGAAGTCAATGATATACAAACAACTACTATTTTAAAGTAGCCTCAGGCTTTTTCCCGCATAAAGCAGGGTAAATGAAGGGAACCTAGTTTTAAGCTACTCCCGCGCACCACCCAATTTTCGAGAGATTGCGTCTTGAGAAGAGTAACTTAACGCTGCGCTTTATGTGCGTTGCATATGTCACTAGCGTATCCCAATTTTTTTGTTTACATTTCTCTAGACGTAGATACGTAGAGAGATTTAAAAATATAAATAGATTTATGGAAGTGCAAAGCGAAATACCAAGGTAATTAAATTTAGTAAATCATCATGGTTCATATTGCTGAGTTGCATAATAAAGGATGAAATTGAAAATTAATATGCCCGTCCGTTGAGAACGCTGCAGCAAATAGAACATTTAAAACTAAAATATTTTGTAATTTACCATTATATTACGCTAATATTTTTATGTAAGGAAAGGTTATTTATGAATAAAATCATTTATTAATTATAAAATATATTTTATGCTTAGTGACAATTCTTGAAGTCTAGTATCATTAGGGCTGTGTAAGTAAGGCTGTGCTGAATGTGTGATGGCATTGTGAGGCCGTCGTAGTGCAGTGGCACAAGCGTGTGCCTGTAAATGTGAAGGTTGAGGGTTCGATCCCACTTGGAGGAATAAAATATTTTCAACATTTATTAATATTTTTCGCTCTGGTGATAAGGCAAAGCGCGGCGTTCAGTCCCGCTACTTAACACGCAATGCCTAATACCGCCGGAAAGTGGGGAACTAACAACATAATTTATAATAATGCTGCAACTATAGAACTTGGCAAACAACCATTTTTACGTGTAAACGAATCCTGATCCCAAGTGAGTTCATACACTGACTGGCCCTTGACCGATTTAATGTGACATTTTTTCTTAGCATAGCAAGCAAAGAGTAGACGTCAAGTTTGAATACTTTGTTCTCTTCTGTCAATTTTAGATCGTTTTGTAGCAAGAGAATAACTGAATAAATTGCTATTAAGTTGCTTAATTGACCATTTAGTAGTTGCTTAATTTACCTTTAACTTTACCATTTCATATACACTTAATTGTCCAGTTAAAAGACGTCAAAACACATTTACAATTTTATTTTACCTCTCAATCCACAGAATATAATAAATAAAAACAATTGAATAATTACATTGTAAATACAAAATGTGACTCACCAGCATTCAGTACAAGGAGTGCACAGAGCAGCGCGACGCGCGAGGGCGTCTCCCACCGCGTCATTGGCCGAGTTCGGGGGCGGCGGGACGGGATGAAACGGCCCCGTTCAGGACTTCAGGCTATACCTTCACAGTTAAATATTCTTTCCTTGTATTATTTTTTTTTTTTTTGAAAAAATTGTACAATTTTCAAAACATATTAATGTTTTTTATTTATTTTTTCAATTTATTTGATATAAAAACCTTGTGATTTGGCTGTTTTGTGACAGTTGCGTTTGACAATTGACAGCGGTTACGGCGGGAATGTTGTTTTTTTTAATTTCACGTTATTTTCCCGTTTTTTGTATTTATTGCAGTTTTCCGTTATATATTATTAAATTATTTACTTTTTCACGTTGTGTAACGCGTACGCGCTACCCGACTGTTGATCGCGCACTAACACTTGTCACTTTCACTTTTGCTAAATACAAACACGGTCGGCCTTTCACTATCACTGCTTACGAATTTTGTTGCATAGACATTTTGCTTTTTGTATAATTATTGTTTGCTTAGCTGTAAAATGATTATTAATAAAATATTCATATAATATTCAATTGTCTGAATTAAAATGACTCAACTTAAAAATTGCAATAAAGAAAAAAATTATCATTAAATATTAAATTTGGCTTTTAAATATCTTTAGCAAGATTGGAGAGGTCACGTGTACTATTAGTATTAGTCATGTCACTTTTGTTCTAAGGAGGAAATATAAATAAAATTAAAATTTAATTTAATTCAAAATTACGTTTTAATACAGTCATATTCTTCATCTTGCTATACAGGTATGCTTGTAGTTGCATTTACGTGATTAAATACATATAATAAACACATATAGACATATATTTGTGTTAACGGTCCCATTGCGCAAGCTGTCACTAAATATAAAGGAAACAAGTAATTTTAGGTAAAAGAAGAAACCAGCTTCACGCCGTATCCCTCATACAGCAGGATAGGCAGAGGGAACCTTGTGTTAAGACACTCCGTTCCCCATTTTCTGCCGAATTCTGGAGACATTGCGTGTTGAGTGGCAGAACTCAACGCCGCGCTTAGCCTCAACACCAGAGCGAAGAAATGAAAATAAACATTTAAGTAAATATTTCATCTCCTCGAGTGGGGATCGAACCCACAACCAGGCCAGTTTTACAGTCACACTTCGTGCCGCTGCGCCACGACTGGTCTCTCTATTTTTAATTGTTTATACTATATATCACGCATCCATTCATCGTAGGGTTAGCTGACGAGACAGTATTAAAAACTCCGTTGGCCTGTTTGTTGGTGGAATTCAACGCCGTGTTTTGTGACTAGAGCGATGAAAATGAAAATAATTCATTCGGTTGAGAGGGAATCGAACTTATGTCGTGTTTACAGCCATACGGCATATAAGGCCTTCAACTACAACTACAGAAATAATCTTGAAACCAAACCAAACCGATACCAAAGAATAGAAGTCAATAAAGAATCTCTCTCAAAATTTCTTATTCTTTAAATTATGCGCATAATTTCCCCACACTCAACTAAACTGGGTCGATCTCATATTATATTTGTAGCTAGTCGTATTTCTGTTTCTCGAACTTTTGATCTTTTTATCTACCTATACGAAATAATGAGATTTTTTGTTTTTACGATTATTACACATTTTAAATAAAACTCTTTAACCGTATTAATCGCGTATATTCAAAATAGTCAATACTTTGTATTAGTCCATCGTCACGTGTAAGCTGTGGCATCCATCTCTCAGTTACGCACTTATTATATCAAATCGTTGGTCACTGAATGAGATGGCTGTATCATGCTCTCTGGTATAGTGTGTTTGAAACTTCAAAGATGTTATGAGTGAGTCACAGGTTGTAGAAAGCTTCCAACAGTCTTCTCTATTGAAATTAGGATGTTTATTTTATTTTAATATCCTGCCGGATCATTCTATGAATATTTCTGATCTCCCTAGCGAGAATCTGGGTTTATCAAACCTGACGTAATAATTCTAAAATTGAGCTTATCCCTTGTTTGCTCACACACAGTTAGCATGTCCATTCTTGAAATCGGAAATGTGCTTCTTTACCCTAACCGCGATGCTTCTCTTTGTTTGACCAATATGATAAGCCACGGTCACAATCTGGTTTGTATACTCCTGTACACTGTTTAAGAATATTACTTTTCACTGGTCTCAAGAATTGCTCCACCTTCTTGTTAGTCTTGAAAATAATTTTTATGGAAGTTCTTCTTAAGATGTTAGCAATCCCTTTAGTAACCCCTTACATATGGCAGAAGTGGGGGGCTTTGGGGTCTTTTGACAACGCTGGCCGGGAACTGGCAGCTTGTTCTGATGAAGGACATTCTTCAGTTGTTGAAGCTGGTTCCCTAGGTGCTCAGCGTCCTGGTTTCCTATTCACTGTATTTGTATTTTATTTGTTACTTAAATCGATTTTTCGTTGTGATTAAACAATCACTGCTATATGAGGGAAACCCCTCATATAGCAGTGTTTTTTTCTTGGACGCTGTCTCTATGGGATATTCAACAGTATGTTGAACTGTGCAGTTGACGGCACTTTCAGTACATACTGACATAGGTCACATGACCTGTGTTACAATTTACACCCTCTTCGTTAGGAATAGAAAAAGAAATATTATGTTTAGAACGCATTTACATTAGCATCAACGCAGCGTCTTCTTGTGGGTTCGATTCCTACACAATAAATAATTTTCATTTCCTTACTCTGGTAACAAGATAATACCCGGCGTTGAGTTCCGCCACTCAACAAGCAATTTCTGAAATTGGGTAATGCTCAGGAAAAGTGTCATAAACTCATAACCCCAGTTACTTCTGCCTACTCCGCTGTATGCGGGATACAGAGTGGAACTAAAAAAAGTATATAATGAAAATAAGTTTCTAGCACTCGTACTGTAACTGTGAACTGAACGAGCCATCGATTGCATCATTGAGTCCCGACATTTTATTGCAATCTTCCTTTGACCTATTTTCCGAGTAGGTACTCTTAGTCTACATATATAATATATGCGATTTTAGTTTCACGCTTTATCCAGCATAGCAAAGAGAACCTAGTGTCAAGAAACTGGGTTCTTCGTTTTTGGCCTGATTTCAAGACACTGGGTGTACGGTCGCAGAACCCAACGCCGCTGCTACATGATGTACTTTTAAAACGCTTTGGTGGCCCGAATTAAGACGTATCGAAAAATACGAAAGTCGTAGATGTAATTTCAATGTAAGGTTTGATTTTTTTTTGTTAAATTGCTTTAAATTATTATGTATGTATTAAATATTTATTTATTTAAATATTTAAATTATAATGTGTGTATGTATTCCACACTAAGATAAGACAAATCTTTCATAGAACGTATAAAAATTTAAACCTTGTTGGACTCAAGCTCGCACTTTATTCATAGAGTTCAAGTTTTATCGACTTATGTGAAGTTAAACCACAACCATCTTCTAAATGGCCAAAACCAATAGAAATCTGACGCTTCTTAATGGTGAAACGCAGAACGGAGGTTCTCAGCTCCATTATGATTACGATTCCATCTTCCCACATTACAAACGTACCAACATACCGCTGATGAGTAAAAAAGTATATTTTTCCATATTTAATAGGCGCGGGTTCAAATCACGTAACGTTCAAATTGTACAAACCTAAATTCGAAACTAACCCGAAGCCACTTTGTAAAGACGTTATTATCTAAACTCGACTGATCTTACTCTTGAACTGTAGCGTCAAACTACTAACTGTGTTACGTATAGTTCATAAACTGGAATATTGTATATACATATATAGTATATAAAACATTATGAAATTTGAGATATGCTCTACCTTTAAATACTACATAATATACGGCCAGTCGTGGCGCAGCGGCTCAAAGTCTGACTGTAAACGCTACTGGTGTCTGGGTGTAGGTTCTGAAAGAAATGAAATATTTGTTTAAATTTTATATTCCCATTTCCTTCGCTCTGGTTGTCAGGCAAACCCCGGCGTTGAGTTTCGCCACTCAACACATAATGCCTCCAGAATTCGGCGGAAAGTGGCTAACGGAGTATTTTAACACTAGTTTCCCTTTGCTTACCATGCAGTGTGCACGATGCAGCGTGAAGCTGATTTTAAAAATGCTAAAAGAGGCAGTCGGAGACCTCAGTTGAGTTTTGGGAGCACTATATCGATGATACTGAACACGTAAAAAACTTGCACAAAGAGATTGATGACCGGGGACGAGGCGAAAAAGGTATGCACAAACCTTTTTAGAGCCCCGTTCTCTTTCTCCACCCGACTGAAGTTAAAGAAATAATACTAAAATAATTTATTTATTTAACTTAGTTATGAAAAATGTAGAATTTAATAAATTACTATTAAGCCATCCAGTACCATCGGTTCATTATCTCGAACCTAGTGATATCAGTGAACGGAATGTATGGCATTAGGTTCTCTTTTCTTATCCTGTTTTATATACGGAATAAAGTGTGTAACTATCTAAAAAAAATTACGATAAGTCACAATAATTTTCTTTCTACCTTCTGGTAATGCACGATCAACTGTCGCACGTTGGATGGTCGTATTACGAAGTATCTTCTTTTAGTTGCACGCTGTATCCCACATATAGAGAAAGCAACAATTGAGTCCTTTCGAGACGGTGGTACTTTTTTTATATGTTCATTCGACGATTCAAAAGTGCTTGCAATAGTCTATTTGAATAAAAAAAAGTTTGAATTTGAATTTCGATTATAGCAGTGTAGGTAAAAACTTAGTGCTAAAACACTCCAATTACCGCGCACCACCCATGTTCCGAAACAATGTGTGTTGAGCGTTGCAACTCAACTCCGCGCTTTGTCTTGTTGATAATTGCTACGTCCACTGCTTAGGAATCCAACCTACAACCGTTGTATTTATAATTAGACGACAAGACAGCCTCATGACATTAGATATAAATATACATTTTATTAATATAAGATTAAAACATACTAACACCGCATTCAATTAGATAAATCCTGTCTATCGTCTAATATCGTTAAATAAAAATAAATAGTTAGGTTCAATAAAAGTTTTTAGTTTCTATCAACTTTATTCATCAAATAGAGTCGTTCGGGGCACTTGGGCGCACCTTTACCTTTAGGGTCTTCCTTTGAAATAAAATAGTGCAATTAAGGATGAAAATGTATTATTTCCAAATAAGCATTTATTATTCTATAAATGAAAAGAAAAAGAAAATCAGTATGGTTCTTGAATCCAGTTGTGGCGCAAGGGCACAAGTGTGTGAGTTTAAGCGCAATAGGTTGTGGGTTTTTTCCTCGCTCTAGTAACGAGGCAATGCGTGGCGTTGAGTGCCATCACTCAACACGCAATGCCTCGCGAAGTCGGTTAAAAATGAAGAACGGAATAGTCTTAATGGGAACAAAGTGTTTTAACACTAGTTTCCCTCTGCCTACCTTGCTGTATGCGGGATATAGCGTGAAGCTGATTTAAGTTTAAGTTATAATTAGGCACTTTGGCTTGAGTTCAAAGTTATTAATAACCATATACAATTTTAGCCAAGAAAACTAAAACTTTTAACTAATTTTAACAATTATTGATTATATTTATAAGGATCCATAATTGGAATTGCGTATTGTAATGAGTTCACTTACCTACGCGCACTCCGAGACAACAACAACCCCAAGTACAACAACAAGATTGCAAATTACTAATATGTGTTTTATTAATTGACATTTATTAATTGACATTTATTAATTGACATTTATTAATTGACTTACCTGCCAGAAGATCATAATTTTACAATTAACCCAGTTTTCTAAAAGTCCAAAAAGTTTTGATTTTAACTATTACTTTAATAAAGAAAGCGTGGTGCGGCGCATTTACATAACGTGTTTGTGTTGTGAGTTGTCAAAGTGGAGATTAGAATTGGCCAAACGAACACCATACTCTCCCCGTCGGGATTTTGAGATAAAGGCAGTGCGCTCACTTACCCACTGCGATTACTGACTGCTGACCTAGACTGTTGCTAGATGAACGAGAAATCTAGGATTGTCCCGAAATACATAAATACTAATTTCATTAAAACAAAGTTTAATATTTAAGTCTTAAAGTGGTTTTTCAAAATGGAATTACATTTTTGTAGGACAATTTACGTAATTATAAAGATTTTCACAAAAAAAACAAACAACAAGGTAGGTAGATAGTTTAATTTCCAATTGGACACCAATACACTGATTCTGTTCGTAGCCCCAAAAATGTCCTGAAAATGATAAGCTTGGATCTGCCAACTCTATACGTAGGTACCTCAAATTACTATATAGGAAATGCGCAAAAAAAAATCGTTTTCAAACAGAAATGGCGAGTGGAGAACAAAAACAACTTTCAAAGTAAACTTAATAAGTAATGCCAACATTAAACTAGTATTATGTTTCTATAAAAATATTTGTCTTATTTTAGCTTCTGTCAACAGAATCTGAGTTATTTAAATCTATACATAAATTGTATGTAGTTGTGATGTATGTATGTTTTTTACACGTGGGAATGAAATATTTAATATTTTCATTTCGTCCCTCTGGTAAGGTCAGGTCCGCTATTCAACACGTAATGCTTCAAGAATTAAAAGAAGACTAAATTAAAGTAGAAGTAGAATGAACGGAGTGTGTAGGATTACAGTTTCATCATAATATACATATTTTTACTAAATGCTAAAATAAAATAAATCAGCTTCACGCTGCATTCCGCACACTGCAGGGTAGGTAGAAGTACGTAGTGAAAGACACTCCGTTCCCCACTTTCTGCCGAATTCCGGAGGCATTGCG